>JBBJLS010071053.1:0-11391 GCA_037577275.1 Bryconaethiops microstoma | reverse complement strand
GGATTAACTAAAATAAGAAACCCAGAATACATTGATTACCCAAAAGAGAGTATAAATGAAAGAAAATAATGACCATACAAAAAGAAAATTATGACCATATAAATTTTCCCTGACACCACAACTTCCTGATCACAGGGAAAATGCCTTAACCACTAGGCTACCATCTGCCTTTCTTAAGTTATTTAGTTCTTATGTTATGAGACAGCCTGAGGGGTGTGTATCGTCCCTGTTTCATGGCTTTTAATGTGGAGGATGTAATCAATACCCATTTATTTTTGGTAAATTTTCCAGAAAATAGTAATACCAGAATTACTACAGTTTCAAGTTTTTGTCTAGGTGGTAAATGGTTTCTTAAGTGGTTATTCAGCCTGCTTTAACCAGGGGAACCCCCTTCCAGCCCCCCTCCCCCCACAGCCATCACGGGCCAGGCCCAGGCCCAGCAAAAAGAAAAAGAACAAACCCTGTACTGGAGTTTCTGGATTTGCAAGCAAAAAATTCTGTATGATTCATTAGTATCATTCATTTGCTTAGGCATATGGTTGATGAGAACGAGTGCGTCTGTGTTTTAAAGGGCTACAGCAAAGCTCTTTCCCAATACTGCTGATTTTGCTGGTCCAGCTATGTGTCTAATGGCTGGTTCTAATGACTCCGAAATATCACCATGCGTGATTCAAATAAAGAAACTCAGGCTTAACCTTCAGAACCTTGAAAATATTGCATGGCACATTGTCTTGTTCATGCCAACTGACCTTTGTCGCTCATGGTAGGGGGTCATCAGAGAAATGGGTCTTGACATGCAGGCTCTCCAAATCACTAATAATGAAAAAGCCACCTGAAAGATAGAGACCTGAATGGGACTGTTTCTTAGCACTCTTAAAGAGAAGCAAGACAGATCAGGAAAATATCTTGATTATTATCCTGAATACTTTGTCTTAAAGATTGAAACTGGCCTCTTGAACAATGTCTTGAACAATAGGGTATATCAAATGCTCCTTAAAAAAGAGCCCCCCATTCTTGGGTCCATCCAAGGTCATAAGGACTCCTCAGCAAGGCACTCAGGCTGTAGGTTACTCTCTCTGTAAAGAAACAGAGAGACATGAGGGTTTAAAGTTCAACATTCAGCATGTTCGCTAAGTGTTGTTGTGATTACCAATGATTATGATGATAAAATGAAATGATCCCAAGGTTGAAACAGATTAGTAGACATACTTTAAGAAAGGGAAGGGTTATGTTTTTAAATTTGTAATTATTTTCCCATGATTCCAGATTGTGCGTTTTGTATTTATTGATGTTTAGTTGTGTGTTCAGCCCGTGTGTTTGTCAGTTTGATTCTACTGTGAGATGCCGCTGGTTCTGTTCGCTCAGGCTGAGGAAAGGGCTGAACAGGCTGGAAAACTTGGAGGTTGGAGGCAACTCACTTTTCCAACATGTATAGAGAAAAACACAGAAGAAACCGGGGTTACAGACTCATGTTGTCCCAGAATGATAAAATTGTGTAGAAGTGAAAGTCTGGGTGTAGAAATATAGAGCAGAAAACTGCAAAACGTGTGAAAATCAGATGAAATCCTCAATATGAATTTTGTTATAACTGACTACTGAATATTTTCTATTGTTAATATTTTATTTCATACATCAGTATCTCATAAAACATAGATGTAAACATTACAACAGGACTTCAGTAGTATTTTATTGTTCAACTACTATGTACAAGGACACAACTAAGGAGATGTGCTTAGAAGGCAAGATGCTCCATCTTTAATTTTGAAATCACCTTCGTATGCAGTCAAACAAAGATTTGATCTCCAATGTAACAAATACTCGAGGATTCAAATTGAATTTTGGTCTTTTACAGAATGAATCGTTTTGTATGGGAGAATGTTGTCAGTTTTGTCAGTAAATTGATAGTTTTAAATATAGGGTCTCTCAATTTATATCATTATTCCAACAGGTGCATTATTAAAGAGGAATAAAATAATCAATCAATTCTCTAAAGCCAAATCTTGGTGTCTTATATACCAACAAAGCCAAAGGTGCTTTTATTAGATCTCGTGCTAAATGGACTCAGGAGAATGAATGAAGTTCGGCCCTTTATTGTAGGCTGGGAAAAACAAGACAAGAGAGGAATCTCAATAGATCATTTCATAAATGGAAAGCAATACTCATATTACCAGCTGAAGTTTTATCAAATACTCTAATGTTTATCTTTCTCTTCCAGTGATGCCAGTATCTATCCAGTACCTATTTTTGCAGTCATCTATGACAATGATATCACTTTGGATGAGCAGGACAAAGCTCTAGAGTTCTGTTGGCAAATGGCCAGACATTGATTTCTAAAGAATATTTGTGCCCGCATGAGAGACATATTTTAAAGCCTACTTTGTCATGCTTTGAAAAACTACTCTTTTTTTCTCGAAACATTGCTAAAGTGCCCAAAAATGCTACAGATTCTACACATTTTCTCAAAAACAGCAGGCCTATGTGATATGACAATACATAACTGCAGTTTAGTGCCTTTTCGTGGAAATCTCATTAAAAATGCTGAGAAATATCTTGGAATTCATATTACAAATAATCCTTCTGAGAATGAAAACTGAAGAAAAAAAAACAATGAAATAAATGAATGAATTGTCCTATTGGGTGGAAAAACAAACCCATTTAATTAGAAGAGCCCTTCTGGTGGGAGATTATGAGTTCGCTTAAAGCAATCAGTTTTGATTCTTTCAGTAGTACCATTATAATGAAATATTCTGGCATCCCATAATGGTTTTCCCCATTTATTCTAAAGTATAAAAGGGCTAGATTTCTTTTTCAGATGTGATGTTTCTGACTGACACACGTTTGCATTCTGAAACAGTCTTCTCATCCAGCACAGGTCAGACAGGTTGATGCTAATAAATGTGGCAGCCCTTCTTGAAGCTGCTGGAGAGAATGATCGACTGATTTCTGAGTGTGTGATCAGTGAACATTTGTGTCATACAGGAAAAGTCCCTCCCTAGACTGTTTAAACTGCATCCCTATACTCTCCTTGTATGCTGTAACAATTGCATAGCCTTTCACTAGAACAAGTGGGCTAGCCCAAGCCAAGGCACTGATCTTTTTAATAATACCACTAAAAGTTGCCTGGAGCAGATCTAGCAGGGCAGATATTTCATAAAGTGACTTGTGGCAAATTGGCAAAGGCCATATTTAACGTCATTGAGCTCTTTAGTACAAACCTCCAGTTTTTGTTTGTGAAGATTTTAAACACTTGTTAGTAACGGGTGTGTCTGAAACACATCAATTCAATAATTAGGAAGGGTATCCACATACTTTTGTCTAAATAGGGTGTATAATTTAAGCCGTATACTATCAAACTGTTGAAGCACTTCAAAGCGGTCTCCAAACAGCTCTTACCACAAAGTGTCCACTAGATGGCGGCAGAATGTATGAAATAAATTAAATCATGTCCAACTCTGACCAAAGATCTAGTTATAAAACACTTATATCCAGTTTTCTGCATTGATTTAATGATGCATATAAAGTATATAGATTTAGCCATAATTATTTTTGCTTGCTGATACATTTTTATAACCTGTTGAGTTATTGAGCAATAAAATCATTACAGCACAAATACAATTTTCTGACCATTGAGAGAAAGTTGAAAAGGCAAAGAAGAATGACCATTTAATCATTCATTCGTTCATTCATTCATTCATTCATTTTTACCAAATGTCAGTAACGTACAGTAACGTACAGTAATGTACAGTATTGACACAAAAGGTCAATTAATTTAAAAAATGTAATAATAATAATAATAATAATATATCAGAAATGCTTACAATGTCTGCTTATAATTACTGAGAGCACAAATATAAAGTAACAGGCAAAATGAAGAAATGATAGCATGTAATTTAAGGCCATCGATCTTAGAAAAGGATTATTCATAAAGAGGACATAAAAAAATACATCAGTCAGAAAAAAAGACATAAATGAAATATGCAACAACTGGAAATTGTATATATAAAAAGACAAAAGATAGATAAAGCACAAGCAAAGGGCTGAGAAAAAAAACAGACAAGGATGGTGTTTTCTTCAGGAAGAAGCAGCTCAGTTTGACTGTTTCTAGAGCCCAGTCAAACCTTTTTGATTTTAATACAGAATAAAATCTTTACAGTGTAGTGCATTCTAGTCAACTTGTCCGGTCAAAGCGCTGGTTGTAGGAAGGAATCATAACGTTAGTTTCAATTACCACCCCTCCACGACCGTGAAGGCTTGGTGCAATGAGTAGCGAGTTTGATGAGTAGTAGTAGTGTACAACATCTGTTTCTCATTTCATTTTTATTCAGTTTTCCCCTTTTTTATACTTTCAAGAAAGCTAACTGGGTAGCTAGGGGTTACAATATTGCATTTATTCATTTTTTTAGCCAGTCTTTTCCAGTTGCAGTGTATGCATGTTGGTAATGACCACCACTGGGAAGGTCCAAGTCATGGGTAGGGTCAGTGAAAAAAGATTTTTAAAACAGAAGTTTTTAAGGTGGAACATGCATCAGGCTGTGTAACTGATATTGAAGCGGAGTGATGGTGCTGCTGTAGACAGAGGTCCATCCTTGACTATGGAGGTTCAAAGGAGGGATGGAAACAGGCCAGAAGAAGGAGACCTGAGAGAGTGTCAGGGCTGATAGACAAGAAGATCAGAATGAAACAGGAGGAGGCATGATTAATGGGGGATTTATTTGTGAGGGGAAGTTCTGGCATGAGGAGACAATGGAGATTATGAAGTCCAAGTGTGATGATGTGCCAGGACAGAGTGACGTCGGGCAGCTTAATTCTGGACAGTCTGGAGCCAAGGTAGAGATCATAAAGACATGAACGACAGATTCAGTGGCAGGATAAGAAAAGCAATATCTACATTTAGGATTGTTATGAAGGTGACAGTAGCAAGGCAGAAGAAAAACTGTCAAGAAAAAAAGAGATGGTGGAAGAGTGGGATGTATAATCGGGGTAGTTTTAGTGAGGACAAACTAAATTCAGTGTTGCTGTTCCTAAACTCCATGTCATTTATTCCAATAAACAGGCTTAGATGTAAAACAAAGATGGGTAATGAATGCACTTCTGCCTAGTCCTGAGTGTCACTGCAAAATTATAAATGTTAAAATAAAGATGTATAATGTGACATTATGCTCATGTATTATATTTTATATATTATAAAGAGGCAGTAAATTATATACAGCAGTGGACCAGTGGCAGAATGTTATGGGACACACTTCATGCAATTCGCAGACACTCTTGTCTGACTTACGGTTCAATGAGGCTACATTACTGTTGCAAATATAGAGTTAGGAGTCTTATCCCAAGGACTCCTACTGAGGTAATGTGGTGTGCCTACCCAAGAAAACCAAACTCCCAGTCTGCTGCTTGGAAGGCAGTTGTATTAACCACTACTGTACACCAACTGTACACATTGTCGTAGAATTATTAGTAGAAGTGACATATAACCAGCGAAACAAACATGTGCAGTTTGGATCATGGTACACTGACACATTAGATCAAAAAGTATAGTATATAAAAAATAATTATTATCATTATACTAAAGTAGAAGTATTTAAATTTTATTTATTCATATACACAGATCAACCATAACACTAAAAGCACATTCTTAATATCATGTAGGTCCCCCTCATGCCAACAAAGCAGCTCTGAAGACCTCTGAAGGTGTACTGTGTACACACACATCATCCCTATGGTATGTCATAGACATTTTTCATTTAAGAGATTTCTAAGAGAATTTGGCTATTTAATGTTAACGTTTACTTTTTCTTCAGGCCACTGTGTTGTTTTTTTTTTAGAAGCTTCATCAGGGTGATTTTTCTGTTGTCATGTTTTTGTGCTTTTATATGTTTTTGTGCAGTGTCAGCGCCTTTCTACTTAAAGGATTACAAATGATAATAACCATTTAATTCATATGCATGATTTAGAATTTCTGTAAGAGAATTTGACTATTTAACATTAGCTTAACTTGGTTAAATCTTTGGGATATGGAAACCGAATTTCTTTGTGGTCATTCTTCCTGCCATGCTGTATGGGCTGGACACAGTAAGAAGCAAACTGGATGCACTGAAATGCAGGCTGGATGGGTCTGACACTTTGAGGTGCAGGGTGGATGCGCTTAAAAGCAGAACGGTTGCACTGAAATACTGGCTGGACAAGCTAGGTGAACTGAAATGCAGGCTAGAAGGGCTGGATGCACTGAGGCGCAGGATGGACGTATTGAGGCACAGACTGGATGCACTGAAATGCATGCTGGACAGAACAGATGCAGTGAGGTGCAGACTGGACGCACCGAGACGCTTGCTGGGTCCTTTGACAGGCTGGTTGGATGGGTCGAGTGTTTTCTCGTCCGCAACCATTTCGGTGTTTCATATAGTATTACTGGTGTATTTTGGCACAGTAACAACAGTGGAAATATCCGTGTTCTCTACATTCCAAATGACAGAATATGGTGAAGTTCAAAAATGAAAAAGCAGTAAATGTTAGGTTGTGACATATGGTGTAAATTCGATCTGACTACTTTAAGACTTGACCTGTATTACTGCAAACTACAATGCTCATAACATGCTATCTTATTTAACACTAGGCAACCCACAGGTTCTCAGTTTACATCACTAAGATCTTTAAATGAAATGCAATATTAGAACATATATCCACACTGCGCAGAGCAGTGTTTCCAAAAAAAAAAAAAGAACTGCGAAGTAGCAAGTTAAAACAAAGCAAAACTGGGATAGAATTTCACTTTGGTCTAATTTTTGTTTGTCACAAGCCATTACTAATTGGCAGCGGCGGTCCTAGATTCAATGGAGCTCTTCAATGGGGTAAGCCCTCCTCTTCCTTTTCAGGGATTTCAAAAGGCCCCAAAGATTATAATAAATGTAGTATGTGTATGTAATATAATACTAAACTATATTTGAGACATGGTATTCAACCCTATGCATCATTCAAAATCGTCCTGTTTTACTATAAATACAGTCACAGATAAATATACTCGATACACTGTGGGACTATTTTGAAATGCGATGGAGAAAACAAGAAATCCAAGACAGAACCCATTAAAAATCGGACTAAATATGTTATATGATCTAAAAAACTTAAATGATAATAAAACGAACACAGACTGGATGCCACAAAAAAATAAATTAGAAATGGCCAAAGTGATGTTCGATGTCTGTCGCTTTGGTGGCTCGCTGTAACCTGCTGTGACGTGTTGCTGGCTAAAGCTTACAAAAGTGAAACTGAATAGATTTCCAGTCGTTTTGCCATCAAATGCCATTAATAATTGTAAACCACTGACTCATACATGGGCACCGGAACCATTATAGCAGGGCGGGTCATACCCCCACTCCCCCCTCCATCTTTTTAAAATAATTCGTTTCGTTCCCCCACTTTTTGTTTCCTGGACAAAAGTGCACTCCTGCTGCCCCCAACCACCCCACCCCCTGGACAACCCACTTTGTGGCTTTCGGGGAAGAAGGGGTGCACTCTATAGTGCCTTTATAGGATGTAAAATTGGGTTTATAGCTGTCATAAAAATGTGCTGAGAGGAATGATCCTTTTCCCAATTTTTTTTGGAAGGCCACAAACCTTTGTTTAGTTTGTCTGTCCTGACGATGAGATCCTACACCAATACCATTATCTAGCAAACTAAAGTTACTGTTACTTTAGCTTTAGCTTTTCAAGTTAGTTCAGCCATTTCTTTTTCGCCCACAGGTGGTCTCTTTGTTTCGTCAGGCAATGACTATGATTAGCTATAATTAAATGGCTGTTTCCTATTTGTTCATATAGTGTAAGAGTTTTTTACTGCCATACCTCCAGAACACACAAAGAAAATTATGTACTTGGTTCCATCTGCTTTGCTGCACTCGCTTCCTGATGACAGGCCCACAAATCTTTCAAATCACCTGCTGAGCTCTCAACATGTCCACTACAACATAACTTTGACATACCCACTAACCTTTTGACATGTCCCCGTCCCCCCCAACATGACTATTAACCTTCCAATTGCTTTGTGTTAGGAGCATGTAACATGAAAATATAATATTTTTGTACACTGTCTAGCATCTTTTGATTTTATCTGGCAAATAATTCACCAGAAAATTTCTTTGGGGACTTTTGAAAAGTACACATGTCATTCGGTCTGAATTAAAGTGTGCTCTGGCAAGCAAGTGAGTTTTAATATTGTAGGTCCAGTCCCTTTGACAGACAAAGTGGTATGATTTGGAGCAGATCTCTTTTTTCTTGCCCCTACCCTTACTCTTATACAGATTCTCCTTCATCTCATGTGTCAATTAGGCTTCAGCAAACTACAGCCTGACTTTTCTTGGGTGTGGCTAACCTTCTGATATCATGCAGATGCGTGATATAAGGTAGTCTTTGATGCATCCATCCACCCTTAGAAAACCTTCTTAATCTGTTCTACAGTTTTTCTTCAGAATTGAAACTCTGCTGAGGTTTTCAGATGCTCTGCCATGTTGTTTTGCTTTTGCTAAGATTATCAGTGCAGTTTCTTCTCTTAATTAGTCATACTGGCCAATTGTTTATGCTGCACCTAAGGTGTCATCTATGTCATTATTTGGCCTGCTTTACTGGTTCCTGTTTTTATGATTGCTGCTGAGGTGCTGCATAGTGTTTGACGTTTGTCAAAGGTTTTTCCTTTTTTGTGGACTTTGATACCAGTTATTTATTCTTCATATGAAACTAGCTTGTAGCCCAACATGACAGAATAAAGGACTTGTGTCCACTTGTATTAGCAGTGGGTGTCTCCCTTCGCTCCGCGTACACTGAAGTGAGGTATGTGCAATGTACCCTTTTGGGTCAAAAATGAGAAAATCTGAATGGTAAATTGGTTTCTAGGAAGCACATAATGACTTTGGTGTAGTAGCACCACATAGTGAATAACACCGATTGCGAAATCTAGCACTTGATTAACCAATGTTTTTTTGACGAAAAGGGTTCAAATGTTTTACAAATGGTTAAATTTTGTCATACATAGGGATGCGCTGCAACTGACTAATCTCAATATCTCAAGAACTTTTTAAACAAAAGCGTGAATTAATTAGTAAGTTCCTGTGTTTATCGTGTTCTTGGCTATATTTAGTCACATTTCCCACAGTTTCTATTACTTTGCTGAACAAAATAGCCACTAATGGCCGCACTAAATTCAACGCATAATACATCCCTGTGCAAATATCTTGTGGGAAAAGGGTTAAACTTCATGGCCTACATCACTACCACATGCTTTGGATGCACACCAGATTTTGCATATATTCGTCTGTAGAAGGTACCTACACTGATACATTTCAATATCTCAAAAACTGCTTAAGCTAAAGTTTTGAAATTTGGTACGGTCTATCCTGGGCTACATTTGCTCAGATTTCCTACAACTCCATTTGACTCAATTTACAAAATGGCCACAGATAACTAATAAAAATTCAGCAGCCAATACATGCCTGAATGGCCAATCTTAGTGAAAATCTGTTGGGTCATTTACATTGGAATACTGATGCTATTTATGAAATTTCCAAACATTCAGCCATAGGATGTCACTACAACAAGATACAGCACATTTTCGTCTGGTCTTTTCACATGGTTTGGTTTATCTTAAAAATTCATTTAGTCTTTTATTCCTTAAGTAACTAAATTCAGCTGGTCCTCTTTCACCTGTTGAAAGCATTTAGCCTCAGCTTGGGTCCGTTTGCTCAATCTGCTTGGACCCTGCAGATCTGTGCTCACTCTCCCAACGTCTGAAGCGGACCGCAATGCGGTACATCTATTTTATTTTGATGGTGAGAAACAACAAAAACAAGCTCCAGGTACAAATGCCACATCTAGGACCAACTCTATAAATGCTTTTTTGTATGTGAATCAGTGATGCATTCACATATAGCTGCCCAGGAGAAAACAGCTGTCAATATAAAACACAAAGACTTTGCATTAAATGGCTATAAGTCCTAAACAGTTTACTAACTAAAGCTAAGAGTCTCTACTTTTCTGATTTAGTAGAGTCCAAACCCAGGGTAATTTCCCACAGTATCAAAAAGAGACGATCAATAAAGTACAATAACAAACTGAACAAATGATAAAATTACAAAGAATCTGGAATGTAGCACTGGACAAAGAGAAAGTTTTCAGCGGAGTTAAGTTTGAAAAGAAGAGACAGATGGAGAGCCTTGGCCAGAGTATGAGGGCCATGGCACTAACTGGCTGGACACAAAAGGACAGGAGTGTGGTAGGCAGAACTGTATTGTACTAAAAAAAACCCCAAAGCCAGTCTTCGGTTAGAGAACTCATGTAGGGCTTGAACATAAGCTATCAAATGTCGCACCATTATAGCCTACCAATCAAACCATGGCATATCTGGCCAAGGGGACCCAGAACTGATCCCTGGGGCACTCCTTCAGTGCCAGATGCACAACAGGGTGTATGTTTTCTAATTAAAACAAAATGCTGTTTATTAGCGAGATAAAACATGAACAAAGCAAGTGCTGTGATTGCAGCAGCAACTGAGGAGAGACAGAAGTACGTTACAATTCAAAATACCACAGGCAACATCAGCAGAAAGAAGGACACCATAAACACCTGTGCTGTGGACTATGATGCCAGAGCAGATGACAGACCAGGGAGGACTGTAACATGAGGGAAGTTTTAACACCCCCTGTTTCACCAACCAGAACTAAGCTACAGGGGTGTTAGCACCATTGTACACCCCCCCCCCCACACACACACACACACACCATCTGCTGCTTCTTTCTTTCTTAGAAACAAGTGTATGTTGTACAAAGCAGTTTCACAAAAATCTGATTCCAAATCTTCAGTAAGCAAGCCTAAGGCGACAATGGCAAGGAAGAATTCTCTCCTTTAGATGAACAATTGTTCAAAGGGGGAGACCCATTTTCCTCTGGTAGAGACTGGAAAGCAGAACAATAACATCAGCAATTAGTTATGATCTAATTTAAGGAAAGACTTTTGAACATGTAGTAATTAATAATGACAAAAATTGATGAATGATTAAAAAGAAATGAAGCTTGCCTTTCATTAGACAGATAAATCCAGGTTTATCAGAGGAAAAAGGATTGTTCCTCATAATTCTGGCCAAGCAAAGGTTATCTTAAAAAGTGAGAATGAGAGTAACGTTCATGATGGCCATGAATGGGATCATTTGAGCAGGTAAGGGCATCCGCAGGGCGAGGAGTCTAGCAGGGCAAGCTATTCACCACTAAGGTCTATTTAACTTTGCAGAAGCTTTCAGTTTTTTCAGAAACTATAAGCATGCAGCTGAGGTCTGTGCAGGAGGCCTGTGGCACATGGGGTGACATTACAGCAATGGAAATGGTCTAGAGGACAAGCAAGAGAAACATTTTG
>JBBJLS010071051.1:0-11393 GCA_037577275.1 Bryconaethiops microstoma | reverse complement strand
GTGTGTGTGTGTGTGTTTGTGTGTGTGTGGGTGGGTGTGTGTGTGTGTGTGTGTGTGTGTGTGAGTGGGAGTGTGTGGGTGTGTGTGTGTGTGTGTGTGTGTTTGTGAGTGAGAGTGTGTGTGTGTGTGTGTGTGTGTGTGTGTTTGTGAGTGAGTGAGTGTGTGTGTGTGTGTGTGTGTGTGCGTGTGTGTGAGCGTGTGTGCGTGTGTGTGTGTGTGTGTGTTTGTGAGTGCGTGTGTGTGTGTGTGTGTGTAACTAACTCACTTTAAGTATTTGTTATTTCACAAATTTTTCCACAAATTGCTTGAACGCAAATGCATACTCACACTTATCTACTTTTTGGATAGTAGGATAATTAAATTATGAACCACCATCTCCTTTCAGTTTGTCTTTCTTATGTCTAGTTTGTTGTTTTCGCTCCAAGTGATGGATTCATACTGAATATTGAAGTGGCTAGTCTCCAGCAGAGCAGCCACACAAGGTCCGTTTCCTCTACTTGTCTGCCTGCTGCTTTTGGCTTGATCTTCACTTAATCAATGGTGGAGAGGATAAAGGAAAAGAGGGATGGCGAAAAGAGTGCAAGAAAAGAAAGCTTTTATTTCCTCTAATCCCAGGGAGCTGATGATTACCATAGGCTTTATCGCTCACTTCTTCCCTTGCCTCTCTTCTCTTTTCTGCTTGAACTGTGAAAACAGAAATGTGAGAGAGGAAAGGAGAGCAGATGGGTCATTGTATAACTGTGGGTTTTTTTGGATGTATCTTTGATGCATGAATCAATATATCATTGCTGCCACAAACATCATGAACAAAACATCACAGCAGTAAAACAAGTCTGCTAAAGTGAACAATGGGTGTAGATACAAGGGACATATACAGTTAAACCCAAAATTATTCATACCCCTGGCAAATTTAGACTTAAAGTTTCTGTTATTCAACCAAGACATTTTCTTTATGACTGGGAATGATACAGGCAGTAAATGAGACAATGCATCAGTGTGAAAAAAAAAAATTCTCTGTTTTATTTACATTTGAACAAACAGAATTATTCATATCCTTCTCAATAATCAAATGGGTAAGCAATCAAAATGCTTCTTATAATTGTTGACAAGCTTTTTGCATCTGTTCACTGGTATTTTTGACCACTCATTTTTTGCAATGAGCTCCCAGTCTTTAAGGTTGGACGGCCTCCTTGCCATCATCTTTAGTTCCCTCCACAGATTCTCTATTGGATTCAAGTCAGGACCACTCCAAAACGTTAAAAAGCATTTCTTCACCATTTTTGCTGTATGTTTTGGGGTCATTGCCATACTGAAATGTCCAGTGCTGCCCAAGGCCAAGTTTCTCTCCAGGCTGCCTAATGTTGTTGTTGGGAATCTTGATGTAGTCCTCTTTTTTTATGGTGCCATTTACATTGATTAGGTTACCTGGCCCATTGGCTGAAAACACCCCGAAAGCATGTTCCACAGTGAGATTTTCCACAGTGTGGAATGACTTGTACTTTTTAATGATACTTTGTACAGTGCCCACTGGAACTTTGTAGCCAATTCCTGAGTTGTGTGCAGCCACAATGTGCAGCTGCAGGTCCTCACTGAGCTCTTTTGTTTTTGCCATGACTTGCCACAAACCAACTGCAGAGAGCTGCTCTTTTTCATCTGTTGAGTTGATTGAAACAGTTGTTTCCAATTAATCAGGGTGATTAGGATGCTTTAGAACAGCATAGACTATTTGGAAGGGTATAGAACCATGGCCTTTCCCCAAAACTGACCGTTTTCAATGAGCATGAATAATTTGGGACATTTTGGCTATTTTCCATAAAAATTTAGATTTTTTCACTGAAATCTATGATACATTGTAGTATCATATTTTGATGCACATCTATATCCTTTCCAGTCAGAAAAAAATTATTATTCACATAAAAAAAATCATTTTAGGTCTAAATTTGCCAGGTGTATTAATAATTTTGGGCTTAACTGTATGTAATCATTGTATGTATTGATGAAAATGAGAAGAAAACAGAAAATAAACATGTCCATAATCATGAAAGGACTCAGAAGGATGGGCTTAAGGACAGAAGGTAAGAATGACTGCATGTGTGTGTGCTTGAACGCTTTGTTCAGCGTGTTTGAGGTCTACATATTTTGGTGGAGACTGCCAGTGTTTGTCTGAAGTCACTGTGCCTTATGTGTGAAAAATTCATGTTTGTTGTGTGTGTGTGTGTGTGTGTGTGTGTGTATGTCTTTCTGTCATAGCCCTACTATGTAAGTAAACAGTCATTAGGATGCTCAGTGGAGCAAAGCTGCAGGTAAAAGACACAGCGTTGCCCTACAGTCACTGATGCAGCACACACACTACTGATCAGCGCTAATGACACATTGCTTCCAACACCATACAGCCAAGCATCCTAGAAATCACTGAAAAAGATAGGGAAGGGACAATATTTTAATTACGATTGGATTAGTCAGGTGGTTGCCATCTGCAACAACTGTTTTTAAAAAAAGCAATGATAAATGCATCATCATTTCATTTACTTAGGAGCAAAAGTGTTCTGTAATGCTCTGTAAAGTGCTGTCACGTCACAGAAAGAAGGTCCTGGGTTTAATTCCTGGTCTAGGTGGTCAAGGGTCCTTTACATATTTACATGTTCTCCTCGTGTCTGTGCGGGTTTCTGCTGGCAGTTCTGGTTACCACCCACAGTTCAAAAACAAGTACATCAGGTGGATGTTAAATTGCCTCTAGGTGTGTATGTTTCTGAGAGTTTTTTTGCCTGTGTGTCTGACCTGCAATGATGAAGGATAAGCGACTCAGATAATGGATGGATGATACTTCATAAAATTTGTATAATCCATGTGACAAATTGCAGTGCCCTACATTAAGCATATGGGTGATATGACCCATTTTATTGCATGAAAGGAATTTTTGAATAGCAGTGTTGTGAATGAGGTTGGGAATCAAGAACCAGTTCCAGCTGAGAACTAGTTTCAAATAGCCCTGTCAGAATACCAGAACTGGCTGTGTAATGTAAAGGGTGAACCCAAATGTGGCTGAACATGAGTGAGGAGGTAATCTATGCAGTTACTCTGAGAATGCTCTCACAGAGAGTAGAGATTCCCCCCCTGGGAATCCACATTATCACTCACACACACAGTAAAAAGAACACAAAAGAAAAGGCCAGATACCCGATGAAGGTAGTCCTGTATAAGGGAAGGATCCAGGATGAATTGAGCAGGAATCCATAACTGCTCCTCAGGACCGTAGCCTTCCCAGTCTACCAAATACTTGCCACAGCCAAGACAGAGTGAGACAAGGTTCAGGCGAATGGTGTTAGCAGGACCACAATCATTGATGCAGGGGGGGGGGTCTGTTTTCTACCATTGGAGTGTAGAAAACAGGCTTCATGTATGGAAAAACTAGATGAATCCTAAGGGAGGCAGCTAGAGTGTGAAAATACGGTATGGCATGATGTGCGTGATTCTGTAGGTAACAGTCGTCACGGAGGGTCCCGACGGTACCCGCACGGCAACTGTTGGCACATCAATATATTTTAATTGCAACTCAAAAGGTATGCAAGTGAATAATGTGCCACAAATACATTATGTAAAAAGAACTTACTCAGATGAAAACATGAATGAGCCAGAGAGAAATCATAGGTGGGGGTAGAGAGAGTGTGAAAAAGAGAGAGAAAGAGAGAGAGAGAGAGAGAGAGAGAGAGAGAGAGAGAGAGAGAGAGAGAGAGAGAGAGAACAGAAATGGTGTGTAATGGAGAAGGAAAGAGAGAAGGATAGCAGAAGAGACAAGGAGGGTGTAAATGGGAAATAGGAAGTCCTTGCAACTAGATCAACCAACCTGTCTTCTGCTCCGATTCTTTCTGCAGCCTTTGACACTGTCAACCATCAGATTCTCCTGGCTACTCTCTTCAACCTTGGGATTTCTGGCCCAGCCTGGCAGTGATTTGCATCCTACCTTGATGACCAGAGGTACCAGATAGCATGGCAAGTTTCCCAGTCTGCTCCACGAAGATTATCCACTGGTGTTCCACAGGGCTCGGTCCTTGGACCACTTCTCTTTTCTCTACATACTAGTTCTCTTGGGCATGTAATAGCCTCACATGGATTTTCCTACCACCTTTATCCTGATGACATACAACTTATTCTCTCTTTCCCCTCCAGTGACGATCAGGTGTCAACCCGCTTCTCAGACTGTCTGGCTCACGTCTCCTCTTGGATGGTGGCCCACCACCTCAAACTGAATCCAAATAAGACTGAGTTCCTCTTTATCAAAGGGAGTCCATCACCAAGTCATGACCTCATTGTTTCTGTTGGGAACTCGGTTATCGTCCCTTCAAAGAAGGTAAGAAATCTTGGTGTTATGCTAGGTGAAGATTTGTCTTTCTTGCTGCTGGCTGACCACATCTCCAAAACATGCAGGTGCCTTGTCTACAACATCAGAAGAATACGACCCTTTCTTACCATGAAAGCTACGCAGTTACTCTAGTTATCTCCAAACTGGACTACAGCAACTCTCTACTGAAGGTAACGAGACCATTTCAGCTGATTTAGAATACATCTAGCCTTCAATGTTTCAAAATTCTCAAAAGAAGAGGAAGACATGCGTCAAGACTTTTCCCAGTCTTGGTTCCAAGTGGTGGTACGAACTCCCTCTCCCGATCAGATCTGTGGAGTCCCTCACTGTCTTCAAGCGTCGTCTGAAGATCCACCTCTTCAAGGAACACCTTGGTGACTAACTGTGCCTCTTGTTTTTGCTTATTAATTTTTTCTCCTCCATGTTTAAAAAAAACTTTACTCTTTAAACTTTACTTTTGCTTTAACCTCTGACTTTTCTTTGGCAGGAGTTGTTTAGCTGTAACTTAGCTGGCAGTAACTTGGTTGGATAGTGGACGTTGATACAAGTATAGCTTTACAGGTTGAAGAACAGATGTGGACTACTTGAGCACTGATGAACGTCGCTCTTGATAAGAGCATTAGCTAAATGCTGTAAATGTAAATGTTAATGAAGAGAAAGGGGAGGAAATAGAGACAAAGGTTGTGTGCGGAACAACTGTGTTGCTTTGCTACTTGAGGAGTTGCTCTTGGTGTGTTTGCCTTTTGAACTCATTAATACAGCACAATCTAACATAGCCCAGCAGAGCCACTACTATAAATGGCTGAACATGCATATTACACGCATACAGTGTCTGAGGTTACCCTCGGGTCAGGTCATGAAGGCTTTTAACACCCCATAGTGCCAGCACCCACAGTCATTCTCAGACTGATCATTGCTCATTTGCATATGCTTGTATATTCCTTCTTCAGTGTAATTCTGAAGACTACACATAAAAGCACAGCTTTTAACATGACATAATTGTCATTATGTAATAATAATCCACACAATTGTTATTTAATATTTCATGTGCTTTGGGGAAAAACAGGAGTTATTTAACAATAAATTATGCTGTTTATTACATATATTCATGATACAGAACAAACAAAACATATTTGAGATGATTAATACACTGCAGATTTAACAAATGCTTCGACAAAAATAAAGTTGCTTGTAAGACAATTAGATTTTGTCAATGTTCTTGAAAGCTTGTCCAATGTCCAAAAGTTGCTAGGAAAGAACACATTTGTGGGCAGAGCATGCTTATGTTAGTTGTTCTAAATATAGCCATTGCTTTGTTTTATATAGAAAAACAATTTTTTTTAAGTAGTACCGATTCCCATTACATGTTTAGAACAGCATATTTTGACATAATGTATTGCAGTAACAGCAATATATCATCAAATCACCCATTTCTAATGGCAATGCAAAGGCATAGTGGGATATTTCAGTGTAAGTAAATCCAAGATCTGTGCTTATAGAGGGCCTAAAGGCTGCCCTGCACGTCATGTTGCTCCCCAATGAATACACACTCTCACACTCACACACACACTCACACACACACTCACACACACACTCACACACACACTCACACACACACTCACACACACACACTTCCCTAGCCATCAGCCCCAATGAGAGCCAATCATCCAGCACCAATTACCCAAATAAAATCATCCAGCACCAATTACCCTCTGTCCCAAAGGGCCTGCCAGTGACATTACATACTGTGTAGCCAAACGCAGTTTGAGGGGAAAGCAATTTCACTTGGATTGTAGGAGACTGTTGAAACGTTTCAGCCCAATACAGATTTATAATTGATGGCCTTCATAAGGTGGTCAGAAATATCAAGCACCCACTAATAATGAATGCAGTCACCACAAGTTAATCACCCTGATTCATTAAAGAGGTTTAATCACTTCATTACGAGAGTTCATTAGACCTCAAAGTTCTCTGGGCTTCTGTGTTTTTTTCGGCTAGACTTAAATTTAATAATTTATCACATTGTTGCCGCTGTAACAAAATCCCACACTACCTCTGAAATGTAAAATTTTATAGTGTTGCATTTGACTTTCCTCTATTTTTACCTCTCTGTCGCACTTAATTGTTTAAAGATCTCCAAACAAAATGTGATATAAGTCAGAGTCAACCCAAGTAAATACAAAATATGCTTTTAAAATAATAAGTCAGTTTATTTAAGGAGAAAGGCATTCTACAACAACTGGCTCTGTGTGAAAAAGTAATTGCCCCTTAGTTACCCTGTCAACAAATTAACCAAATTAAGTTGGTACTCAATGAGAATAGACACCCACAGGATTACTGCCAGGCCTGTTAAATCTAAAACATCACTTAAATAGAATCTTTCCAGCAATGTGAAGCAGGCTAAATTGTCTCCACAAGCATTTCTGTGAACTCCCAGTCTGCCAAAAAATGTTCTTGGGTCCTCCCCAGGTGCTGTGTTCCTGGCTGTCTTAAATTTTTCAAAACACATATTAAAGAAACCCAAGGGTTTTGGAATAATGTTATGTGGACTGATGAGTTAAAAGAGGATTTTTTTGGAAAACATGGTTCCTATGCTTTGGTGACTTTGTGTAATTGATGAAAACATTCTATTCTCTACCAGAAATTCCAGTAAAAAATGTCTGGTCATAAGCCTGCGAGCTCAAGCGCAATTGGGATTTTCAGAAAGGCAAAGCTCAGAAACACAACAGGTGGTAGCCTAGTAGTTAGGGCGTTTGCCCTGCAATCAGGAACTTGTGGGTTTGATTCCCAAGACTGCTAAGCACCTCTGAGGTACCCTTGAGCACGGTACCGTGCCTACATGCTGCTCCCCAGGTGCTGTGTTCCTGGCTGTCACTTTCACAGCACACAGTGTGAACAGCACATAATTCTTCCTCTGCATTTAACCCATTCAGCAAGTGAAGTAGCGGGCAGCCAGAAACACAGCATCGAGGGAGCAGTGTGTGTCTAGCAGTCTTGGGATTCGATCCCATGACTTTCTGATTGCAGGGAGAACACCCTAACTAGGCCACCGGCTGCCTCGAAGAAGCAAAATTAAAAGTTTTATAGTGGCCCAGTCAAAACCCTGACTTAAAGCCCATTGATATGCCATGGCAGGACCTTAAACAGGTAGCTTAAAGGCCCTTAAACTCTTTATGTAAAAAGTAAAGGAGAGAAATTTGGTATTTAATATTAGCCCCTTAATGTGAACATAATATTTTAACGCAAGCAGTTGTGAAACATTTCTATTGGTTCATGCATTACAAAGCCCAAAATAAGTGTTCTTGGTATAACCCCTGTCTAAACTGAAAACTAGCGGCATCACCTTGCAGGTCGTCCTTGTTGCAACCTCGATGCCATCTTTCTCTGCCGAGGACATTTCCCATAATGCTTTTGTACCTCATAGCCTGAGCAGATGACAGAGACAGAGGGTGGCCATTTTAGCTGTCCACTTGCAATGAGCCAATTTTTCTCTCACTTGCTCACTCTGTTGCGAACAAACAGCCATGAACGGTCCATCATGGGCTGTCGAGTGTGATTTATTGGCAGCATTATGCTCCAATAGAGATTAGAGCAGCACAAAATATCCAGTTTCTTCTCTTGGTGCAGCGTCTAGCAGCAGTGCAAGTGTCTATCTCAGAGAGAAATGTTTTTCTGCCTCCTGTTTCAGAGAGAAATGTTTTTCTGCCTGGATACCATAACTGATATGACTGCTGGTGATTTTTGTAATCCTCCTATGCCCCCCACAGTGTAAATGCCATGAAACTATCTTCTTCTATTTTGTTGAGTTACATTATTATGTTTTTTTTATACAAATCAAGTTCTGACTACACCACCTGACTGGTTCAAAAGTGTTCTAACTATGTTGCTTTATCTGAAATCTACACATTTTTCTTCTTTTCCAGTCTGCTGGTCACTGTTTTTTTTACCGAAAGCCCACACCTAGAAGAAATATTGTATAATAACCACTTATGCAAGGGTACCATTACAACCAGTTTTTTGCAAACCATTTTAAAAGATTGGTAGATTTTGTCCCCAACAGTTTTTTAAAATAAACCCCCTTAGTTTCACAAACATGCTCGCCACCACCGCCTCTTGGTCGGCAAATATTTTCATAACTTCCCATTGGCTGACAATGCCACAATGCTAAAGCTACATTTGATGTTTAGTGGGAGCATTTGGAACTGGACTGGGACAGGATTCAGGTGTGTTGATTTAAATGTTGTCATGGAATTCACGGACTGCAACATTTCGAGTGTTTCATTGCGATTACTTATTATGAATAGCCAAATGCATCACTGAGTTAAATGAGTAACCAGTTAATTATTATCAGGTCTTAAATGTGATTTCCTGCAGCTATTCCAGGGACTATATTGCACTGGGCTATTACTGTCTAATGTCAGCATGTTCAGGGGGCTGAAATGGATGTTAGTTCTACCAGTGACAACCTTGTTGATGTTAGTGCTGATGTCAAAACTAATTGTTTCTTATGTGTTGTGATATTGCTTGGAATAGCGATATCCATAGATCTAACAAGGTCTCAGAGACATGGCTACAAATATGTTGGTCTTTCATGAAAGTGATATAAAACACTAGAATAAAAAAAATCAGATGCATCTACCTCTGCATGATGTATTAGCTCATCCATGCAAGCAGGTGTATATTATAGCATTATGTCACACATAAAAATTGCAAGTGGCTTTTAAGGCAACCCTCAAAGGGAAGTCGTTTACATCTATTTCCAAAGTAGGGTGCACTGAAAAAAGGTGTGAACACGATGAACCTGTCATCCAAACCAAACTGGCACCCATGGTTAGCAGACTTATCCCAGCAGATATTAATATTGTGGCTCTAGGGTGTTAGCAATAAGATGCCAATTGAGGCGCACACAGAGCAGATGGCCTTGAGCTTGGCATTCTCCCTGCAGTGATGGAAATGCTGTTTTCCCCCTGGCTGGCCTGTGTCATCTGATGATTTCACTAACATGGTCATAATTTTGTCATCACAGTTACCTATACTAGACTGGGTCATGGGACTAAGGATGTAGTGAGAGTCTAAATATTTTGCTGTCACATTCGACCTGAGAATCCTCCTAAATTATATCTGTTCAGTGGCGGTCCCTTTCCATTAATGGGAAGGGTTGAGAGGGCTGACAAATTGTGAAACAGCAGATGAGCTACAGTAGGTTCCATAACCTACAACGTGCACTTACATGATATGGGTACAAGGTAGGTATTTCCAATAAACTGGCCACTCAGTGCAGATGTTTGTGATGAAAGGCCAAAGTGTGTTCATGTGTGGGAGCTGTGGAAGGTGGGCAGCTGTGTGCTGGTGGGAGTTGTGCTATAGTGTTAAAACCATAATTGGATTTTCAGTTCACTGTGACTGCAGCTGAGCTGTGTGTGTGTGTGTGTGTGTGTGTGTGTGTGTGTGTGTATTCATATTTGTGTGTGACTGAAGCTTTGTCCAGAACACAGTCTCTTTGTCTGGCTCTGTGTATTCTTGTGGCTTTTAATTCACTCTTTCAGAAGACAGTCCGGCAGGGTAGTGAAGACCACAAGGCTACTGGCAATTTGTGTTGAGCATGCTTGATAGTGCTTGTAAGTCTACAGCTATTGCTTTTGCTACACTCCTCGAGTGCATCAACAGCATAGAGTTTCCAATTTTTACATTTGTTCCATAGTCAAACAGAGACAAGGCTTGTGTTTTTTTCTTTTGCAGGAATCAACTTCAAATTCAAACCTAATATCAGAAGTTGTCCGCTTGATTTAATAAGCAATCAACTCAGAAGCATTTAAGAATATATGAAGTACCTGCAATGTACGTTTTATAGGAATATATAAGTGCCATTACTTTGGATTGCCATCAATGGGTTTTCATTGAGCCCCTTTTAAACTCAAGTAATGCCTGCTCACTGGTGGTCCTGTGGCAGACCTGACTATTGATGAAAAAAGGGTAAATGGGGACAGAGAAACAAATGATAAACTACAGTCTATAAATCACAAAGTAAGCACAAAGTACACCTATATGGTAAGCAGTGCTGATAAAGTAGAAAAAGAGAGTAGCTAAGGTAGGTGTACTTAATGGAGCGGCTTTTCGGTCTATAACAGATTAAACAAGGGAAAAATGATTTCAGCTTCATTTCATGGGATGTGTAACAGTGACATCATCTGTGCAACAGACTTTGTGGTTTGTTTTGGGAAAAATGCGATTCTATCTATTTCTGTCAATTAATCATCTTGATCATTAAAATAATGGTAGATAAAAAACTAAAATGTGTTAATATGGGTGTTGACAAACTATGTTTGACCTAATCAGTTCTTGTGAACCCTTCTGTCACGGAGAAGACGAGAATGTACCTGAACAGTTTGCCCAGTGTAGCGTAGCGGACGAACCCAATCACTGACACACACGAAAGAGTTGGTAAACCACACACTTTAGTCTGAGAACACTCTACTAAGGAGAAAAGATTCCCACCAGGAACCATCATTCTCACATGCATGCAGAAGGTATATAAATTAGAGAAGGAAACCGGAGTACTCACGGTACCGAAGGATACAGGCTGGTGCTGAGTCGGCATGAAGAACCAATGTTTGAGTGCAGAGTACTACCTATTTCCTGTTTATATAACCTGTGACCACTTCCTATGCCTTGTGCACGTCACGTGACTGGTGCATGTGACACCTGTATTCATACAATGAAATAATATTACTGAAGTACTGAATGTAATAAATAATTCTGATGAAGCTTATTTTGTCCACTCATATGGGTAAAAAATATTGCACTGATTTTTAAATGAAAAAATCTTTTAGGAAAAATTTAGAGTCAAGTTGAGGAAATAAAATAAATGTAACTAATCACTCTTAACTACACAATGTAATGAAATGTATTAATTGAAGAGCAAATTTCCAAAACTCAGTCCAGTTTTTGTGATTTTATTAGGTAACACTACTATTGGCATATTTTTACATTGCCTCTTTATGTGCAATAGTATAACCGACCAAAACTCACTCAG
>JBBJLS010071050.1:0-11394 GCA_037577275.1 Bryconaethiops microstoma | reverse complement strand
CGGGAGAGAAAACTAATGATTTTGAAAAGTGTGTGTGTGTGGGGGGGGGGGGTGGGGGGGGGGGGTGGTGAATGGGTTAAATCCAGAGAAAGAATTTCACACTGTTCACACTGTGTGCTGTGCTTTGCTCACATATGACAAATGGACACTTTACAGAAGATGTGCGGGTTCTCTGGTTGTTTTGGATGCCGAATAAAACGGTTGTTTGAGTTGCAGACTTTGTGACCCCTGGTTCCTCTCACCACCACTAAAGAAAATCTGAGTTGATAAGTTTCTCCAAAATGCATCATTCCACCTCAAACAGCTCTAAAACACTTTGTTTGAAGATAAGTTGGTGGATACTTCACTTCTGTGGAATGGCGAGAACACTGGCCACTATCGCGTGTGGGAAACTGGGCCTCAAGTGTTGGAGCTTTTGTGTGTAAGATGGTTTGGTGGATAACAGAACAAGGTCAGTCTAAAGCAACACTTCTTTGGCCTCATGCCTAACAGTAGGGAGTATGATTAATTTTGGACTCTCCACACATACCAGCCTGCTGGATCGTACCGAACAGAGCTACAAGACTGGATGAAAAATCGATGAAACTTCCATTCCCTTTCCAATTTGATGCCACATTAGAACACATTAAATTGCAATTTGAAAGTGTGTAATTTTCGAATAGCATGAGCTAATCATATTCAAAAGCTTGGCCAACAAAATGAACGCATTTTTTGTTGATATTCTAAAGTCACGTCCTCCATAGAGAACACGCTTCTGCTCATTCACAATGACTAATTTGTGCTGAATTTAACATAAACATAAAACGTGACCAGTGCACAACATGTGACATTTAATATTTTATGTTTTATTTATTTCTAATATGTTAAAGTCAGCAAAATAAATAGAAATTCTGCACTAAAACCTCTGCACTAAAAACACCACATTTCGTTTGTAAACATTACATGTAATTTGACAGGGAGTGTTCAAACTCTTGCAGTTGTGCTATACATCCTGCATTATTCAGCACTGTCAGTTTCAATTGAATACATGAAATAACTGCGTAAAATAACAACCTGGAGCTCGTGAACCTGCAGTCTGGTGCCCTGCACTCAGCGTTCAAAAATGAAAAATGTGTAAGTTTGTCTTTGCCAAGTAAATAAGGATGGGAACCTAGTTCATCAAAAACAGTCCTATTTAAATCAGAATCTCAAATACTGGTTAGCAAAATCCTAATTTGATATATTTTTCGCAAATTATTCAGGACCATTAGATTCAGTGATGGATCTGTTTTGTTGCATGGACAGATGTGATTAGACCTTCTTTCATGAAAGATCAGAATCCATCAGAGGAGGACTGAAGGACAGAATGCCTGAAGAAGGCAAGAGCATGTCTCTACTGGAATACTACAGCGTTTTCCAACTTAACCTCTGCCCACTAACTTCTATTATAAGTGAACAGGAAAAGAGCAGACTCTTTTTTTAAGCAAGGGGAGAGTCTGCTTTTTTCCTGCTCGCTATAAACGCAGAAGATAGTGGGCAGTTGTTGGACCCTTGAGTCAATGATATTTGTAAATAAAGCTGTGGATCGGTTTAATTTGCTCTTTTAGGGCTAGGATTACTTTTCCATTAGTAACATTTCTCTTGTAGGGCAAATGTAACTAATGTGTCACAGATGAATCTTTGAAAAATGGTCAGGCAAAGCTAAAGTAACTGGAACTCCTTTTTATTGTGGAAGAACATCTTTAGGCCTATTCAGAATAAAATACATTTACAACAGGTCCTAAGCGAATTTGCTCTTTTACATGTGCTACTAAGTCATTTATTACGCTTCAGATCAGCTGTATTGGTGTTTTTTCCCTCCTATCTGAGAAAAGGATAAAAACAAAGTACAAATTACAGGACAAATAATTACAGTGTTTTCCACCAAACCCAGGAGTGTTCACATCTTTTTTTTTTTTTTTGTGCAAAATTAAGCAACTACAAATTGGTTTCTATGTTTCTAATTTGGGATCAATTAAGTTTTCTGATTCTGATTTTTCACTCTTTCTAAACAAAGGACTCTTCATTATATGATATAATTTGTCCGCTTCATCTAGAACAGGGGTGTCGAACTCCGGTCCTGGAGGGCCGGTGTCCAGCGCAGTTTGATGGTTCTCCTCCTCAAACACATTCACTAAACCTTACAATTAATTGGTGAGGTGAACCAGGTGTTTCTGAGCAGGGAAATCACCAAAACGTTCTGGACCACGGCCCTCCAGGACTGGAGTTCCGCACCCCTGATCTAGACGAAGTGGACAAATTATATCATATAATGTTGGAATAGAGCTTTAATACTGAATTAACCCCTGTAAGTCTGTCTGGATGTGTGTTCCTACTAGCAGCTCCAGGTGAAGAATGGCTTCAGACAGTCTTCTAATCAAATCCACTTGCCTGTCCATCACAGTGTGAAGGGTGCCTGATAAGACACGAGATGTGTTGGAGAAAGAAAGACAGAGCGAAGAGAGAGAGTGAAATGAAATGCACTGAGCAATTCCTTCCATGACTGACGTCAAAGGAAATTTAATGCTGATAACCCAGTTTCCCACAGGGAACTCTGTCATACAATGGCTTCATTGAAAAGTTGTTAACTTCTTCTCTCTGGAGTTTTAAACCACTTATGTTCTCTTTGTATTGGTTACAGTTCTGGAACACTATATGGATATTTGTCCCAGAGCAAAGACCACTTTTCAATTTGCACTGGTTAAAAACTTTCTAAATATATCAGGACATGATGTTGTCAATAAGTGTATAAAGGCTCATGTTTTCAGTAATTGAAGAAAGGTTGTTAAATAGGAAACACAAGTCCAGCAGCATGCAGCCATGTGCAGCAATTACTGGGGCCCAAGCACCTGTTTACAAGTAGTATCTGTTTTGAGTTCCCTGTAAAATTCAAGTTCACCTTTTTGGATTCCTGAGTGAAGGGTTTAGGGTGAAGATAATGGTTCTGATTTCAAGCTTTTGTGATATATATATATATATATATATATAGTGTGAGTTGCCCTAATGTGGGACATTTTTTGTAGTTTGGACTTGTAGTGGACTTGTGGTGTATTACTATGTTAGGCCAACATTAAACTACAAAAAATTATTTGTATATTTCAATATAGATATAGAAATAATACAAATATACAAGGGGTCCTCAAGTTACAACAGTCTCGACATACAACGTTTCGAGTTTACGACGCTCATTTCCACTCCCACTCAACTTACCCCATTAGCCTTATACTTACGGACTATATGGGCAAACTAGTTTGGTTGTGTGCAGTGGAAGAGTGGGGGAGTTTATCTTTTCCTTTTTCTGTGTCTTAGTTGTGTTTTTTACAACTGTGTTAGGATCAGTAAGTGACTTAGGCTAGGGTGTGTTTCAACTTACACCAAAATCCAGGTTACATCACTGTTGAAAGAATGGATCTGTGTCGTAACTCGAGGACCCCCTGTATATTGAAAACTTCACCAATTTTCTAAGTAAATATATTTCTAAAGGTGCTGTTATGAAATTCTCACAAGATGTCGGTAACAACCCATCCAAACAAACAGTCTTCAAATCCTGAATGTTCCGTGGGCCCCTTCTATGAATTCTGAGCTTTAGTTCTTTCCCTAGATTGTCTAAAGGATGCTAGGATGCTCCCATCACCAAACTTCACTGTTGGCATGGTGTTTTTGGGGTGATATGCAGTGCCTTTGACCTCCAAACATGGTGTATATTATGGCATTCAGAGATTTTGGTCTCATCTGAGAAGACTATATTCTCCAGTATTTCACAGGCTTGTCTAGATGTTGTTCAGCAAACTTTAAACTCGCTTCGATATGCTTTTTCTTCAGTAATGGAGTCTTGTGTGGTGAGCGTGCATACAGGCCATGGCGATTGAATGCTCATTATTTTCTTTGAAACAATTGTTCCTGCTAATTCCAGGTCTTTCTGAAGATCTCCACAAGTGGCCCTAGGCTCTTGGACAACTGTTCTGATAATTATTTTCATTCCTCTGTCTGAAATCTTCTGGGGAGCACCGGGTCATGGCCGGTTTATGGTGAAATGATGTGCTTTCCACTTGTGGCCCCAACAGTAGAGCATTCAGTAGTTTAGAAATTCTTCTGTAAGCAATGCCATCAGTATGTTTTCCAACAACAAGGTTGCGAAGGTCTTGAGAGAGCTCTTTGGTTTTACCCATCATGAGATGTTCCTTGTATGACACCTTGGTAATGAGACACCTTTTTATAGGCCATCAGTTGGGACTGAACCAGCTGATATTAATTTGCACTAAGTGGCAGGATTGCTTTCGAATTACTGATAGATTTCACCTGGTGTCATGACTTTCCATGTCTTTTTGCACCTTCCTTTCTTCATGTATTCAATACTATTTCCCTGTGCCATTCCATTTTATTACACGTAACTTTATGTTTAAATTACACATACATTTAGGGTTTGATTTCTTTGCATGTGTGGATTGGGTACCGACATCTGGTGAGAATTTCATGTCAATAGCACCTTTAGTATATTTACTTAGAAAATTGGTGAGGTGTTCAATGCATTTTTTATATACTATATATATGTATATATGTATATATGTGTGTATATATATATATATACATATATATATATAAATAGAGAGAGAGAGAAGTATGTATATACACAATATATATATATATATATATGTGTGTGTGTGTGTGTGTGTGTGTGTGTGTGTGTGTGTGTGTGTGTGTATAAGTGTGTATAAGTAATCAAAATACTGAAAACAGTAATATTATTAGATATTAAAGCAAAACATGTGTTGAGCACTTATTATAATACAATATTCAAACATTCAAGATATTTAATAGAATTTTGAACATTTTTTCAGCCCAAAGGAATGGAATGAACTATATATATAATTAAAATAATTTGTTTTTACTATATTTACCAAATGAATGAAGGAGTGAATGAATAAATTGAGCAACTGACTGATTTCATTCATTCATTCATTTATCCGTAGCATCTTGAAAAAGAAATGCATTCAGAGAAATGTATTAGGACTGAATCATTTTTTTCACATTGTATTAGGACTGAGTCTTTTCGTTTTTTTCACATTGACCTTTCAGACGTACATCAACACACACCCTTTGTTTTCAGTAGATGTTACGGTTCGCTAGAATGCGTTGTTTCTTGGTAAAGGTGGGAACATGCATCAGCCTGCAGCCTGAACTCTACACATTCCTCACTTGCCACTAGCGTGCCGTTCTGCATGGCAGTGGTGCCTGTAAAAAGAGGGCTAAACCGTGGGGGGAGGGAAATAAGATAAGAGCAGAAATTGGTTCATGAAAAAAGTGCAGCAATCAGACGAATCTTAAGTGAGATTATACAGCATGTAAGTCTATCTGTACATGCCAAATAATGTTCTATGACGATTTTTTCCCCTCATGACAGATTATTGAGATCAGCCCAGAAAGTGCAAGAATGTACAACTCTGGAATATGTTAAATGTTAAATGGAACATATAATCCATTTATCATTCATATTAAAAGCACTATATAGAATTATTCATATCTTTCCTGGTAGAGAATATTATAAAGAAATTCAAACTGAAAGTCAAGCAATCATAATTTCAAGGTGTATAATCCTCAGGCCATGAGAATATCAATGTTCCTCTTAATGAAGGCTCAGATGTTCTACCACATCTGAAGCATATGGGATAATACATTCCCTGTACATGGAAAAAGAACATCCTCTGGTTTAAAGCAGAGATAAATGCTTTTCCCTTGCCAGTTCACATGTTACTATATATACACATCTCCCCTGCAATTGTGAAATATTAAGTTGCTGTGTCGTTTATACACTTTACGGACCATTACACCAACAGGGACTTTAATGACACTGCATTCAAATACATAGACTTTAAAATGGAGTTGGTCCTTTGCAGCTACAACAGCTTCCACTCTTCTTGGAAGGCTTTCCACAAGATTTGAGTTTCTGTGGGAATTTGTGCCCATTTATTCTGTAGAGATTGAATGGCCACTTGGCTTTTTTCATGTTTTGTTGCCTCACAACCTGGAATTAAAATCGATTGTTTGAGAGTTTGCACCATTTCATTTACAGAACATGCCTACAACTTTGAAGATGTATTTTGTTTTATTGTGAAGCAAACATAGGACAAAACAGACAACGTCAGCAGGCATTACTGTTCACCCCCCCCCCCCCCCCAAGTCAGTACTTGGTAGCAGCTGCAAGTCGCTTTGGATAAGTCTATGAGCTTGCCACTGGGATTCCATTCCTCAAGGCAAAACTGCTCCAGCTCCTTTATGTTGGATGGTTTTCGCTTGTGAACAGCAATCTTCAAGTCGAACCACAGATTCTCAATTGGATTGAGGTCTGGACTTTGACTAGGTCATTCCAACACATTTAAATATTTTGCATTAAACCGCTCGAATGTTGCTTTAGCAGTATGTTTTGGGTCATTGTCCTGCTGGAAGGTGAACCTCCATCCCAGTCTCAAGGCAGACCGACATGTTTTGCTCAAGAATATCCCCGTATTTAGCACCATATATCCTTCCCTCAACTCGGACCAGTTTCCTAGTCCCTGCTGCTGAAAAACATCCCCACAGCATGATGCTGCCACCACCATGTTTCACTGTGGTGATGGTATTCTTGGGATGATGTGAGGTGTTGGGTTTGCGCTAAACATAGTGGTTTCCTTGGTGACTGAAAAGTTCAATTTTAGTCTAATCTGACCAGAGCACCTTCCTCAATACTTTTGGGGAATCGCCCACATGCCTTTTGGCAAACTCAAAACATGCCTTCTTATTTTTAACACCAAGTAATGGCTTTTTTTCTGGTCACTCTTCCATAAAGGGCAGCTCTATGGAGTGTACGGCTTATCGTGGTCCTATGGACAGATACTGCAGTCTCTGCTGTGGAACTCTGCAACTCCTTCAGGGATACCTTTGGTCTCTGTGCTGCCTCTCTGATTAATGCCCTCCTTGGGTTTGTGAGTTTTGGTGGGCAGTCCTCTCTTGGCAGGTTTGTTGTGGTACCATGTTCTTTCCATTTGAAGATGATGGATTTGATGGTACTCCAGGGGATCATCAAAGATTTGGATATTTTTTTATAACCCAACCCTGACTTGAACATCTCAACAACTTTGTCCCTGACTTGTTTGGCAAGCTCTTTGGTCTTCATGGTGTGCTGCCTCTTGCTTAGTTGTGTTGCAGCCTCTCAGGGCTTTCAGAAAAGGTGTGTTTATAATGACAGATCATGTGACACTTAGATTGCACACAGGTGGACTTCATTTTATTAATTGTGTGACTTTTGAAGGTAATTGGTTGCACCAGAACTTTTTAGGGACTTCATAGCAAAGGGAGTGAATACATATGCACATGCTAATTTTCATTTTTTATTTTTAAAAATTATTTTTTATATATTTTTTTCTGATTTCACTTCAACAACTTAGACTGTTTTGTGCCGATCCATCACATAAAATGAGATTTAAAAACATTTAAATTACAGGTTGGAATGTAACTAAATAGGTAAAAAGCCAAGGGGGGTGAATATTTTTGCAAGGCACAAAGTCCACAAAGTTTCAGAAATTACACTAAATGGGGGTAAAAGTATTGGGATGCCTGACCATTACACCAACAGGGACTTTAATGATACTGCATTCAAATACAGAGACTTTAACATGGAGTCGGTCCCCCCTTTGCAGCTATAACAGCTTCCACTCCTATTGGAAGGTTTTCCACAAGATTTTGGAGTTTCTGTGTGAATTTGTGCCCATTCACTCTGTAGAGCATTTATGAGGTCAGTCACTGATGCTGGGTGAGAAGGTCTGGCTCACAATCTCCATTCCAGTTCATTCCAAAGGTGCTGGATGGGGTTGAGGTCAGGGCTCTGTGTGGGTCAGTCAAGTTCTTCCACACTGAACTCATCCAGCCATTTCTTTATGGAGATTTGCACTGGGACACAGCCATGCTGGAATAGAAAAGGTTCTTCCACAAAGTTAGAAGCATGACATTGTCCAAAATATCTTGGTATGCTGAAGTATTAATATTGACTTTCACTGGAAGTAAGGGCCCTAGCCCAAACCCTGAAAAACATGTGTCCCAATACTTTTGTCCATAAAACATATTCAGAGCATATGGGTGCGTCATAGTCTACAAAGACAACATGTCCTCTGCACTTAAACAACTTAAACAAACCTAAACTTAAATTAAGATCTGCTTGTAGGCTAAGAATCTGCAGAGAATACATGAAAGCTCCCAGGTTCACAGAATCAGTATTGTCTCGGGGGGCAGACGAGTAAAAGACGAGTGTTTGTTTTTGTTCTTGTGTTGCACCATGGTTCTGGAGGAACATTGTTTCATTTCATGGCGTACTGTGTTTATATGCCTGAAATGACAATAATTTAGTAATTTAGTAAACTGCTGTATGTTAAATATGCAAATATATGTAAATGAGTTGGTCCACTATATGGACTAAACTTTTGTGATACACCTGTTTTTCAGGGTTTGGGCTAGACCCCTTACTTCCAGTGAAGGGCAATCTTAATGCTTTAGGACACCAAGACATTTTGGACAACGCCATGCTTCCAACTTTGTGGACATAGGACACCTCAACCCCATTCAACACCTTTGGGATGAACTGGAACAGAGATTTCGAGCCAGGTCTTCTCGTCCAAAATCAGTGTCTGACCTCATAAATGCTCTACAGAATGAATGGGCACAAATTCCCACAGAAAATTCCCACGGAAAGCCTTCCAAGAAGAGTGGAAGCTGTTACAGCTGCAAAGGGGGGACCTGCTCAATATTAAAGTCTATGTATCTGAATGCAGTGTCATTAAAGTCCCTGTTGGTGTAATGGTCAGGTGTCCCAATACATTTGTCCATATGTTGTATAGACTGCAGGGACTATGGAGGCACTGGTATGTTTTAAAACTGCTACATTAAACTCTCTTAATTCGAAATTCAGTTGTGTGTGGCATGCACCATTTCATTAGGGAGTCCCCACCAGCCTTTTTTTGCTGAAGTAACAGCCTCTGCAGTTTTTTTTTTCACACCAGATGCTGGAACATTGATGTAAAGATTTGACAACATTCAGCCAGAAGAGCTAAGGTCAGTCTTTCAACATTCTCTCAGTGCATTTGCATCATTGCATTCTTCACTGGCAGGTTCTAGCTGCTCATGTGCTCTGGAATCATTTTGCAAAGGTTTACAAAGTGTCTGTGTATTTCCACACCCCAGCCAAGCTGCAACACATCCCGGCCTTGATCTCATCATTTTTATGACTGTATTACTGAGGAATCCGAGCAGGCACATGAGGGCATCCTTCTGAAGAACGGCCTGTGGGACCACTGAACTCTGAACACTGAACTCTCTCCTGCTTGGACATTTTGTCAGGGTGAAGGTCCCTGAGAATGAATATTATCTCAATTTTATTTAGAGCCACAGGAAGCCATACAAAGCTATTGCATTTCAGCAGTATGAGAAGAAAATCAGTTCTGTGGCTCTATGAGCTGTACATTCTTGACTCAGGCATGCCCTCTCTCTTAATAATAATAACAGTACTACTACTGTAAGTAGTATTTGTCACACATCACACCACACAGTGTGAACAGTGCAAATTTTTTTCTCTATATTTAACCAATTCACCAAGTGAACCAGCTTGCAGCGAGCAACGTGCCCAGGGAGCAGAGTGTGGGAACGGAACTTCACTCAAGGGTGCCTCAGTGGTGCCACTAGCAGTCCTGGGATTCAAACCCACAACCTTCTGATCACAGGGGCAACTCCCTAAACACCAGGCCACCAACTACTACTACTACTACAACTACTACTCATAATAATAATAATATAATAATAATAAAGGCACATCTCTCAAAGTTTACAAAGTCCATAAACACAATGATTCAGACATAGCAGAGAACAGAGGACGTGGTCAGAATAAACTCTAATCTTATCCACGAGTTCCTGTTTTGCTGGGATGAAAACTCGCAGCCACACCGTGACTTTGTGGATAAGACTGGACACTCATGGCGTAAGTATTCAAACATACAAAATTGGAATTCAAGAGGTGAAGAGGTGGAAAACATTGGGCTTTCAACACCACCGGTGCCACAGAAATAATACGAAAAAGCAGCCTGATATTTAACACACAGCCTTCATACAAGCTAAGTAGAATCAAGAAAATGTTTGTTCACAGGCACGTGCCTGCATTTAAACTATCCTGAGTGAAATTTACTGAGGAACAGTCTTTATAAGATTACATGACATCGTTCTTAGTCTTTCATATAAAAAATTGATATAAACCTATGTACACTGATTATAGTTGTCAGTTGTTGAAAATGTTTAAGGCAATGTCATTTTCACCTCAACTAACCTTATACAGCAACTAACCTTTGCTAGTATAAGTCTTTATAACAGTTTACGTAGGTTTATGTCAGTTGCAATGAAAGGCTTTTGTAGGTATTACACTACGAAACACAATGGACTTAAAATGTGCTTAAACCTCCCTTAATTTACCCCTAAAAATACACCAAACCCTTTTAACTTGAATTAAGTGGCTGTTAATTTGTAAAACCAACCCCTTAATTTTAACGTAAAATTAGATTTAAGGTATGACTGTGAAATGTAAATGCCGTAAATGTAAATGTAAATGTTAATTCAGGAGGTTCTATTATCTAAGGGGCAAATTTGAAAAAGTAAGGGATAATTCAGTAGTTTTATCCCTTAATCAGCCTTAATCTGTGCACTTTTCTCTTAATTGTCCTTCATTTTCTATATGGGACATTAAGGTCAAAATTAAGGTAATTTTAATGAGTAAAATTAAGGCGTTTGGTTTCATAGTGTTATGTAGTCTTATGAATGCTGCGCTTCAGTATAGCTTTAACCTGAAATCTATAGAAACGGATGGGACATTTTCACAAACACACAAACACACACACACACACACACACACACACACACAGACCAACATACCCTATTATCCTGCAACCTTTAAATATTGGGTTCTTCAAGAGCTATTCAGTTCAGCTTTAATGGTTACATCTAGAACCACAATAACTCAAAAAAGCACACAAATGCTTAACCCCTTAAATTCATTTATATGTTAGGATTACATGGAAATTAATGCCAATTCAAAAGTTAGTTCTAAAGTTATAAGAGTGAAGAAAACAATTGAAGAGCAAATTTCCAAAACTTACTCAGTCCAAAAGCCTTTTTTTTTTTTGGGAAAATCGTGTTTTACTTGTTTTACCTATTGGAAAGCAATTCTTACGGGACATAATTTTTTTTGATTGAAATTTTACATTTACTTGTCATTTTTCAATGCCTGTTTCTAAAGTGCAACTCCTGCACATTTTAGTCTGCACAAATTTGTTTAAAAAATATAACGAAAACAATTTTTAAGTAAATCGA
>JBBJLS010071049.1:0-11394 GCA_037577275.1 Bryconaethiops microstoma | reverse complement strand
CCGGACTGCCCGGATTTTGTTGTCTCCGTCTGCAGATGTAATGAACTGACTTCTGATTATTATAGCAAAATACAGTCGTTTGTACTTTTTTGAGTGCTTTTCTCACCTAAGGTCAGCGCTTTTGCCGCGACACCATGGGTTCAGATGTTCATGTAAATGTTACTTTGATACGTCCCACCAACCTAAAGATTGTTGTAGACCAAGTGCACCCCTTCACGGCAAAAGTGTTCCCTAATTCCAGTGGCCTCTTTCAGCAGGATGATGCTCCAAGCCACACTGCAGAAACTGTTCAAGAATGGTTTAAGGAACATGAGAAAGGGTTGAAGGTGTTGACTTGGCCTTCAGATCTCAGTCCGATCAAGCATGTGTGTTTTGCGGTGACAACAATAAGTTTGTATAGTAATTTTTGATGAAAGATAACAAAAGAACAGAACTGTTACCCAACAACCGGACCTAAGCACAACATTGTCCGTATCTGTTTCCATTAAACAAAGTTCATCAAATAATTTTCCTCTTCTGCTATTCATGTCGCATGCTGTCCTTCTAGTGAGGTTCATGGAGTCAAACTTCCACCTGATTCTATTGTGAAGTGTGAGGGTGGCCCAGGCACGCCCCTAAATCACTCCAGAGCACCACACAAAAGACACAAAGGGCTCCTTTATGTTCACTGTAGGATGTGGTACTTGGAGCTATCGTCTCAATAATTCTTGTTTATTTGCAGCCTATCTCTCATCAAGGCTGGATAAAAGCAGTGGTATGAACCCATGTTCTAATAACTGTAGAGTACTGTGTGTTGGAGAGATCCTCCAGAACTGATCCTGGAGCCCATAAAAGTTGGTAACATGGAGAAAACAGCTGGGCCGAGCTGCCTAGCTCCTGTTTTGGGGCCGCTCAGTCCACTGAGCAGATGAAAAGATGATAGGAAAAAACAAGTGATACAAGGTGCCGTCTATGGGGAGCAAGAAAACTGGGTCAATCCAGTTATACTGCTTTTGCCCCCTTCGATCGAATCCACAGTCTCGGGGGTGATGGGCTCCCTCCTGCTCCGTTGGCCTGTTTCGTTTGGCAAGGGCTTCTGCAGACCACTGCTCTTTGAAATGAATCTCTCCATGCCACGAAAGCAGGGGAGATTTGTTGAATATTGCCCACCACCTATGCACACTTTGAAAGCGGACCCTTCCCAGCCCTCCCAGGTGTCGTTCCTGATTTCCTCTTTTTATGAACTCTTTCTTGCCTCAGTACGGCCAGTCAGTTCAGCTCAGCGGGACGCCTCCTCTGCCAAACCCCAAGACCTTCTGTAGAGAATATTTCACTCTTACCAAACCGCGAAAGCAGTCTATATTCGGCGGATGGCTATCAGTCAAACATACTTTTACAACGATGTGTACCATAGATTTCTGCTTCAGTAAATGGGACCATATTGAACACAGAGGACCCAAACTCTTTGACTCCAGGACTGAAGGCAATGCAAAAAAAGGCAAAAAAGGTCACAGCTTGACTAATATCTATATTTATAGTCTCTTGGTTCATGTAATTCAGTGTTTTGAAAGGGATCCCAGAACTGTACATTGCCAATGTACAATTCATGAAGGATTACATGCTACTGTTTTTTCCAGCAGTGTCTAGTCTAGCGTTTAGACCAAATCAAGGTCACCCATTTCCAGAGTGGAAAGAAGGACTGAGCCTGTTGTCTGTTGCCTTCTTGCCTACTGCTTGCTGTGAGGCACTGGCATGTATGTGGGTGTGCAGTACAAGTTTGAAAAAATTAATAGAATCTTTTTAATGGCCACTGATTATGCTGCAGTACAAAGCCTGTGTAAAACTATCCCTGGAGGGCCAATGCAAACGTTTTTTGACCTGATGCTTTCCGTTCTTTCGCTTTATATTTTGCTTTATATATATTTTGTGTAAAAACAAATATCCTTATATATATTTAATACAACAGTTCAGTACGTTTTATACGGAACTGTTGTATTACAGCTTTTATTCTAGTGTTTTTGCTGATCTTACTTTTCTACTGTCTACTTTCTTGCTTATGGGACTAATAAAGGTTTATCTTATCTTATCTTATCTTATTTTGTCTTTTCTTATCTTATCTTATCTTATCTTATCTTATCTTATCTTATCTTATCTTATCGTTGTGTCATCTGACATAACCAATAGATCTGCGCAGCTTCAAAATACATAGTAAGACCCAACACTGTTGCTTTTTAATTTTTGTTTCATGTATTTCAGTAACCTTCTAAAAAATCCCTAAAAATGGTATTAAAACAAGAGTTTTATACTTTCCATTTTCTCCATCTTGCCTGTGTGTGTATAAGCCCTAGCAGAAAACACATTCACAAGTTAATGACATATTACAATTTCATGAAAAAGAAAGCACTAACAAATGTATACAGTTTATGCATGACATAAAAGCTTAGTACAGTTTACTGTCAGTTTTTCGATTTGCCCTCCTCAGACAACAGTGTGTGATATACATTATAAAAGCCATGCAGTTTGCAGTTTGCAAAATAATATCCAGACTGCATGCTTTGAGAGTCACTCACAGATTGGCTTTTGGAGCACAGTAATATAATTGTTGAAACAAATCTGATAATATAACATGGCCATTATTTAATATGACAATTATAAGGATTAGCTCTTGCAACTAACAGACCACCGTCCATCCATAATATACTCTTCCAGAAGTACCTGCACAAAATGCCATTTAAAAATGACCTTGACTCTGAGCACACCACTGCTGTTTAGGCAACACATTTGAGCTACTATTAGGGACATGCTGCTTCTGTAAACAGATCTTCCGTAAAGATCAACAGATCCATAAAAACAAAATCTGTTCTTTTACAATTAGGCTTTATCTTCATCTGATTATGGTTTATCCTGCAGTTGTCACACCTCATCCGTGTGCTGATCATTCCTGCTCCCATCTAGTTCTGCCATGACTAAAGCAGAGCTCAGAAAAAGAATAAAAAATGTTTGCTCTGAGTAGGACTAACATTTTGATGTTTTTGTTCTTGCATTTCAACACATACACAATATTCTGTACATATCTTGGCCTATTTTAATGAAACAGCTCTGTAAATGTATTTTTGTTTTGTGTCGGTGGGGACTTGTTCACATATGTATAATCCATGGATATGATCCAAAAAAAAAAGTTGAGAGTTTGGGGGTTGAACAAACAGTAAGCCAGTTCTAATTCTTTTGGAACTAAAAAGGATATTGTTAACAAGTTACCATGTACAGTATATGGACAGAATTACTGGGACAAGCCTGTTTTTCAGGGTTTGGGTTTGGTCCCTTACTTCCAGTGAAGGGCTTAATCTTAATGCTTCCGAATACCAAGACATTTTGGACAACGCCATGCTTCCAACTTTGTGGACACAGTTTGGGGAAGAACCTTTTCTATTCTAGCATGACTGTGTCCCAGTGCACAAAGCGAGCTCCATAAATACATGGTTTGATGAGTTTGGTGTGGAAGAACTTGACTGTCCCACAGAGAGCCCTGACCTCAACCCCATCCAACACCTTTGGGATGAACTGGAACGGAGAGCCAGGTCTTCTCGTCCAACATCAGTGCCTGACCTCATAAATTCTTTACAAAATCAATTGGCACAAATTCCCAGAGAAACACCAGAATATTGTGGAAAGCCTTCCAAGAAGTGTGGAAGCTGTTATAGCTGCGAAGGGAGACCAACTCCAAATTAAAGTCTATGTATTCCAATCCATTAAAGTCCCTGTTGGTGTAATGGTCAAGCGTCCCAATAGTTCTCTCCATATTGTGTATTTCAAATGAATGTTTATGTTCTGAATGAGTTACAAACAGTTACATTTTTTGGTTTATATTTGGTAAAAGACTGCTTGTTTCCAGTTTTGTTTTCATTACTGGGCGTACCTGTCTTGTGATGCTACATGACTGACAGGCATTATAGATCACTGGCAGATCACTTATGTCAGTGTTAAGAATATCACATGGCAGGATGTCACCAGAGGTAAATTCTCTCTATCATCTGGTGTTGGTTTCAGACTGTAGCTTCAGGTAAAGTATTCCACTTACCCTTCTGGATTAAGTGACTCTATCCTCTCTATAATTCGGCCTGGAAGGTCCTTTATTCACTTTGGGGGTTTAGTGCGTAACAAAGTAAGAGAATAGACCTGTTGATTGTGTCTTTGGCTCCTTTGTCACCTCCCCAAAACGCCCAATGGGATTTTGTCCGTAAACTGAATTAACAAGCTCTTTTCCCACGTACTCTTTTTCCTTAGGAAGAGCCAGGACAAGGAGCGCTGAGGAGAATACATCTGATTCCTCATTATCCTAGTGATCCCAACACAATGAAAGCCTATTTTCGAAGTGAATAAAAGTTTTTGTAGCATTCTGGCATTATGCTAAATTGGTCACAAACTTAACACTACGAAACCAAATACCTTCATTTTACCCCTTAAAATTACCTTCATTTTGACCTTAATTTCCCATACAGGAAACGAAGGGAAAAATTAAGGGGAAAAGTGCACAGATTAAGGCTGATTAAGGGGTAAAACTACTGAATTTTTCCCTTTTTTAAATTTGCCCCTTAAATTAACCCTAACCCTAAGATGAAGGGGTTTCACACTCATGCCTTAAGTCTATTTACGGCATTTAGTCTAATTTTAAGGGAGAATTAAGGAGTCAGTTTCACAAATTAACGGCCACTTAATTCAAATGAAAGGGTTTGGTGTATTTTCAGGGGTAAGTTAAGGTAAGGTTAAGCACATTGTAAGTACATTGTGTTTCGTAGTGTAAGCTGATGTGTTCTGGTCACTTAAATCTACACAGGGTCGAACTGACCATGTGGCATATCAGGCATTTTCTCGGTGGGCCGACGTGCTGTTTGGGCCAACGGTTTACTCGTTTATTTCTGTATTTATTGGTGTGACCGGCCCATAAGACTCGTAGATCGGCGGCCCGACTGAAACTGGGCTGGCCCAATCAACTTTTTAAACACCACCCCTTTCGTCTCATTGAAAGTGAGAACATACTTTTCTAACCACCATTCATCAACATTAACAGCAAGACAGCAGTTAATGATCTATTATTGGTTGTGAGATGAGCTTTTCTGTAGGTACTTATGAACAATATACGGACATGAAAGACATCCATAGTTTTGAAAAAGCAATCTCTCTCTCTCTCTCTCTCTCTCTCTCTCTCTCTCTCTCTCTCGCTCAAGACTGCTAGTGGTCTACCTCTGAGGTACTCTGAGCAATGTACCATCCCCACACACTGCTCCCCGGGCACCATGATCCTGGCTGCCCCCTGCTTCACTTGGTGAATGGGTTAAATGCAGAAGAAGAATTTCGTGCTGTGGTGTGTTCACGTATGACTCTCACACATACAGAAAGCCTTCTCTTTTTTCCCCAAATATTCATTAAAAGATTCTGCTGCATCATTTTTGACCAAGTAAGTTCATTGAATACTACTTTGTTGAATACTACTTTTATTGAATACCACTTTCTTGGTATACACATTCATGGGAGTGCAAAGATGGGTGGTGTGCATAATTGTATGTGGTGGGCCGTTCTACCCCGAAATGCCAGGGCCGTTTCTTTGTCCCAGTCCGCCCCTGAGTCTACATCAGCAGTTCTCAAACATTTTTGGTCTTTAACGCCCATTTGTAGATAGTACATCTGAATGCCCATCTGAGACCCCCTTGTCACTCGCTGCCACCCATCAGAGAATCTTCCATTTTGATAGTTTTCTAGCTATCACTGACTTTCTTATACAAGAGAAGTTGCTCTGCTTTATGAAATTATGATATCTTGTTAATTAGGCATTGGATGGGTTTGAATTATGATTGTTTGGCAAGTGCATAAAATTTTAATACTATCTACCATTTCAAACCTGGAACCACTTTTTAGATATGGCTCAAACAGATTTATATTCTACCTAAATCAAAAACTCCTATGTAGAGAGAAATTTTTCCACAGCGTTTTTTAACAACAACCAACACCCCCACCCGTTGTCTAGAATCCCCTAGTTTGAGAGTCACTGGTCTCAATAACACTCAAGCCTTTTTTTACCGTCTGGAAATACTGTTGTATGTCATGTACGTAGAAAAATATGCATGGACAAATCCCTTATGCATATGTGGGAGGATCATTTAAACATGGTAGGATCGCACAAAAATAGATGGAAACATTGGAAGTGTCACTGGATACACATTGCATTTGATCTGCTATAGTATCGAAGGCCAGTTTTTCATGAATGTTTTATTCCTCCTGAAACCAGATGTAAGTTTAAATGATTGTTTTAAGAATAGCAGCAGACAGAGACACTGAAAGAATTTTTGCCAGCAGAATAACACTATTTCAACTCCCCCAGATCTCGCCTAGTAACATGTATGTGTTACTGTTCTCCAGGTAATAGTTTTGAGCTTGACTGCAATTGAATCTGAACTTTCAGAACTTTATTTATTAACACTTCCATTTTGTCATAAAATATTTTGTTCTGAGCTTGTTGAAAGGTGCTGCACTATGTTCTAAACTCAACATAAAATAGCGTGTTTTCCGTCCATACTGTAATGTATTTCTGAGTAAAGCACAGTGATGGCTGAGGGTAGTGGGAGGTGAAACACGATTTTTTGGTTAGTATTTGTAAGGCTTGGCCCTACATCGGAGTCAAGGACAAACAGACAACCTTCCCCAGAAATCCACTCCGGAGTTTTGCACAAGCCCTTAATTAGAAGATCCGGATCACCTGAGTTCTAGGCCAAGGAGTATAAATAGACCAATGAGCCGATCCAAAGTATGCTAGCGCTTTCTAGTTACTGAGCGGTTCCCAATCGACTTTCCTGTGTTTTTCTGCCGTGTTTTTCTCTGCCCCTGTTCTGGATTTTGGATTTCTCTTTTGTCTTGTGACTTTGTTATTGTTGCCTTGTGGTTGGATTTACTGGATTTTAGCTTCTTTGCTACGTTTTTGGATTTTGCTTCTTGTCTTCGCAAACTTTGGTATTCGTTAAACTTCATTTCTGTGTACTCTGTGATTGGGTTCGTATCTATGCGCGTTACAATATTAAGTAAAGTAAAGTGGCCCCCTTATAGTCATGCGTAAACACATCACATCACACAGTGTGAACAGTGTGAAATTATTTCTCTGCATTTAACCCATTCACCAAGTGAAGCAGGGTACTGCCACCAATGAGGGGTGCCCAGGGAGCAGTGTGTGGTGACGGCAACTTGCTCAAGGGTACCTCAGTGATGACACTAGCAATTCAAACACACAACCATCTGATTGCAGGGCCTACACCCTAACCACTGGGTCACGAGCTGCCCCCAAGAATGTCGGTGCATAGTACTGAAAAAAAATCTGAAGGTGTTACAGAGGCAGTCAAATGTCACTACATTCAAATAGAAGGTTGCAAAAATGGTGTCTTTTAAATTATGAGATAGGATTGATCATGCTTTAGTCACGTTTTGGTCTCTCTTCTCATGTACATACTGGCCCTTAATCTCTTTTAAGGCAAGCAGGAAGCAATTTAAAATGATCATTGCGCCTCCCTGGCCTGCAATCAATAGCTGCAGAAGCAGCTGGGGAAGGGGAAGGTGACAGACAGGTAAAAAATTCACAGCAGAGTGGCAAGCTGAAGCCTCCCTTCATCTCCTTCCCAGACAAAAATATGTGAAAGTCAAAAAAACACTGGCACCTAACTGGCATTGACATTCTGACTGTCAGTTTTTTTTTCTTTACAAAGAAATCTCAGTTCAGATAGTGACACATACACTTAGACAGGTGCTGAATCACTGCCGTACACATCAGTCATGTTTTTGCTTTTAACATAATGCGAGACATAAAGGAAAAAAAAAAAAAACACACTCTATTGTGCTGCCTCATGAGACTTCCTATTCACAGAGTTCAGGGCGCTGCCTTTGCCAGGTGTTCGACTTTGAGTTTCACTTGTATGTTCACAAACATGACTGTTTTGGACCTCATTCGCAAACTATGAAACACAATGGAGATTACACAGATAAAGCTAATTACCTGTTTTTGACATTCTTGCAAGGCCTAATGTAGAGGAAAAAACAGCCATTGTGTATTAAGAAACACAGGACTTTCATGCTTAAAAAATAAACACAGGCAAGGCTTTAAAAATTTACAAAAAATAATTGGCAAGAAATGTCTGTGTTTTTAATAAGCCCACACTAAAATTTAGAACATTTTAAATGAAGCACATTTAACCCTTTAACAGTTTGTTATAATTCTTTGGCAATTATGTCTTAGTCATAGGTCGTTAAAACAATAATGTGGATTCTTAATCAACACCATGTGTTTATAATCAGGTTTGAACTGAAGGGGTCAAAGGGGGGCATACGTAGGCTAGGCCCCCCTAAAGCTCAATTTTGTCTCTCATGTGGGAGGTCATTTACTCTTATAAAGTAAAGCAGGCCCCTTATAGTCACGTGTGTACACACCACAGCACACAGTGTGAACAATGTGAAATTCTTTCTCTACATTTAACCCATTCACCAAGTGAAGTAGGGGGCTGTCACCAGTGAGGGGAGTAGTGTGTGGGGATGGTGCCTTGCTCAAAGGGACCTCAGTGGTGACACTAGCAGTTTTGGGATTCGAACCAATAACTTTCTGATGGCAGGGGTAACGCCCTAACCACTAGGCCACTAGCTGCCCCCATTTGAGAGGGGGGGGTTTGGACTGGGGTGTCAATTGGGCACCGATAGGGTGCACGATAGGGAGCACGCCCAAACAAAAATGTTTTCAATCAACTTCCCCCCGCGTCGACTGCCCAAACCCCCCCAATCACCAGAAAGTCCAGAAACGCCTTAACACTGAAAATATCATAACCAGAAACAATGATATATCAGAACAAGAATGTATGATCCTAGGTACTGATGCATACTATTTTTACAATCTACATTTGTTTGTTTTATCCAGATTTATCATCACAAGTATCACAAGGTCTTGTAAATTCATATCTGCATCAGTCAAAGTGATTTTCATATTTAAAACCACCACACACTGTATTCACGGCCAAAAATTTGATACTGTAAATAATCCAACTGTTTTCTTGTTGTTTGTAAAGGTAAAACTTTCTTTACATTTTTCATTTTTGACTAACCATAAAACAGACAATTGAGTCAGAAGGGCAGACTCAAGCTGTCAATAAAGAATGTAAATCAGGTGTCAGTATATGTCAGTATCTTATTAGGCAATTTTATTGGAAGAGTATAACAAAAGGCTAAAACACAGCTCATCACGATCTGTTTCTGCTGCATTTAGTTGAGTTGCGTGCTAAATATCTGTCATTTTTCACATGTAATAGATTTAAAGAATAAGATGTGTAAGGAAAAGATTGTTTTTCATTTGACTGAGAGGCTGTTATGGATGCATGCTGGAGCCTCTGCTGTGTGATTACTGCAGCCTTCAGGGTTGTGGCAAAAAAAAAATAAAAAAATCAATACTTCTATCCTTCCAACTGTCTGTAACAATAATAATGGGAGCGTGGGGCAGCATTATTAGGACAGTGCATGTAATTTATCCGTCATCATCGAAACAATTCTGGTTTATTACCATATATCACAAACGCAGGCTTACACTGAGATCCCTGACATGACCGGTTTGTAGTTCACTTTTTGAGGCCTGAGCTGAATTTACTGTGGTCAAAGTGTGGAAAACTTACTTATGCTGATGTTGGCTTTCAGCTCATCCTTGTAGATCAACCCAAGCATGCATACACACACACACACACACACACACACACACACACACACACACACACACACACAAACACACAGCAGTTTAGTTCAGATCTGATGAGAAAAACACCTGTTTTGATGGTAGAATGCTCCTGAGGCCTGCAGAAAGTAGAGAGAGACAAGAAGAGCTGGACCTTTAAATGCATGAAAATGCATAAAACAAGTCAACTGAGACTTAGAATCTTCTAAAACTGAATATGATTCTGGTGCTTTTGTAAGACAAAGAGGTGAGCCTTAAAGCTGGTGTACACATTAATGTTGTTGCAGAAAAAGAGTCAATAGTTTTGATATACACTGCCTGGCCAAAAAAAGTCACCACATGGATTTAACTAAGCAAATAGGTAAGAGCCTCCCATTGGATAATTACAGCATGGATGAATATGTTTCAGCTGGCAATCATGTCAGAGGACACATCTTGTGGTCGTGGAAAAGATGTTAATCTGTTTCAGAAGGGTCAAATTATCGGCATGCATCAAGCAAAGAAAACATCGAAGGAGATTGCTGAAATTACTCAAATTGGTTTAAGAACTATCCAATGTATTATAGAATAGTGGGGAACCATCATCTTCGAGGATGACATGTGGTCGGTAAAAAATATTGATTGATTGTGATCGGCGAACGCTTAAACGTTTAATGAAATCAAATCGTAGAAAAACAAAAACTCACAGCTACGTTTAATAGTTAAGGTAAGAGCATTTCCGAACACACAATGCGAAGGGAACTCAAGGGTTTAAAGCGACCAAACAGCTGTGTAGCCTTAAGAAAACCACTTATCAGTGAGGGTAATCAAAAATAAAGGCTTCAATTTGCTAGGGAGCATAAAGATTGCACTCTGGAGTAATGGAAGAAGGTCATGTGGTCTGATGAGTCCAGATTTACCCTGTTACAGTGTGATGGGCACATCAGGGTAAAAAGCGAGGCGGATGAAGTGCCTAGTGCCTACATGCCTAGTGCCTACCCCTGTGGGGGCAGTGCTATGATCTGGGGTTGCTGCACTTGGTCAGGTCTCAGTGCAGCAGTGTTCTGCACCCAAAGAATGAGGTCAGCTGACTACCTGAATACACTGAATGACCAGGTTACTCCATCAGTGGATTTTTTTCTTCCCTGATGGCACGGGCATATTGCCAGATGACAATGCCAGGATTCATCAGGCTCAAACTGTAAAAGAGTGGTTCAGGGAGCCTGAGGCGTCATTTTCACATATGGATTGGCCACAGAGTCCAGACCTTAAGCCCACTGAGAATCTTTGGGATGTGCTAGAGAAGTCTTTGCGCAGTGGTCCCACTCTTCCATCATCACTGCAGGATCTTGGCAACAAATGAATGAAACTCTGGACGGAAATAAATGTTGTGACATTGCAGAAGAAACAATGCCACAGCGAATGTGTGTTGTAATCAAAGTGAAAGGCGATCGAACTAAATGTTAGAGTGTGTGACTTTTTTTTGTCCGGGCAGTATAAATGAGTGTCTTGAAAAGCCATTTTTGGCATAAAAGAATGGGGGAAAATGCATATTTATATATACACATTACATTAAATTATAGGGAATAGAAGTCTTAAGGGCCTGTTTAATTTTGATTTGATTAAAGAGCCCATATCTGTTATTTTTATCTCTTAGAATCTTTATTTGTTACTGTGCCTTTAAGAGTAATATA
>JBBJLS010071048.1:0-11394 GCA_037577275.1 Bryconaethiops microstoma | reverse complement strand
CACACACACACACACACACACACACACACACACACACACACACACACACACACACACACACACACACACACATATCACCGAGAAACACGAAAAAAAGGGTATGGACTGTATGACTACCGTTAATCACAGCGTGCCAAGAAAAAATAGAGGCAGTCTCACGGAGATGATGCAAGTACTTTCACAGTGCCGCTCTAACCCCTCTGATGTTGTTTAATTGTCTCTTTAAAAGATAAAGTTCTGATGGAAAACCTTTGTCTGCGTGTCTGTGTGTGTGTCACAATGATGGCCCATTTGCGTCATTGCACGTATTCAGATTCATTTCCTTTTTTAAATTTTAATTTTATGGGGGTTTTTTATACATTGACACTTTGTGTTGTGCTCCTTTCAGCCATAATGAACTTGCAAACAATAGTGAATGCAGTAGTGCGGCGCAGTGCTTGGGGGTGGGGGGGTGGAGAGTATCAGGACATAATGAGTCTGGCTGACTCATGATTTTTTTTTTTAAACACAATATCCTTATCAGTTTTGCACAATACAGTAACGTAGCTAGATGTTGTGGGAGACCATACACCAGCCATCAAAAGTTTAAGGACACATTGCCCTTTAAAATTTCTGATTTGAAGAAAAGTATCTGTAAAGACTTTTTTTTTTATCTAAAATAGCTGTTTGCTCATTCTTTGTGTGTATCTTATACCACTGATGTTCAACAGAGTGTCTTCATAGGCATGCAGAGCAGGTAAGGGACTTCCAAAAGACCACTGAGTGACTACTAAAGCTTCAACGGTGCTTATATGTCGTGCTAGTAACATGTTCCAATAAACCGACAAAACTCTTCATAAACAGTGGTGGTGTTTGATGCACAGCCCAGAGAAATACCTGTACTAGCTAAAATCTCTGAAGAACATCAAATCTTAGTTATCAAGGAATCAGTGAGAAATACTGCCACTGATATTTAACCAAGTTCAGATAATGTGACAAAAACGTTTTGTTGCTGCAAAAACGTTCGGAATGAATCAGTGAGCAGCAGCTAAACATGACTTCAAACGGAGACTTCGATTAGTTCTGCCACTGAGTTGGACTCTCCATGTTTCCACGCAGCTCAAACGAAGTACTTTGAAAAGTGTCACGTCCCCTTTCACACCTGTAGCTCTGGCTGCCATGAAGAGTGGTGAATTTTGGCATGTCTCTGTATTTTTACTGATTTTTGATTATGTAGCCCAGAAGTCAATTAATCTAAACTGATTATATCATGTTTACCCTCCCACCTGTACCACCCCCACCTATTCTGAGAAGAAACAGCCCAGAGACGTTCCCTGATATCGTGTTTCACTCTGAAATACAGCTGTATGACAAAGTCTGGGCACCCAAGGCCATATTGCATGTATTAGAAGCGAAAAGTTAGTACAGCATCTGCACTGGAATAGATTTAAATATGAATCATTTCTATAAATGTTAAGGCACGATTACCATTATGTATAATGCAATGTATTGAAAACAAACAATAATGAAATGTGGCATGTGCAAAAGTCTATTACTAGGTCTCAAGGCTTCTTTGACTCATTAGGTCTTAATCCAAGTCAGGTGTACACAGTTCTGGAGCAGAGTAAATTATGTGACCCATCAAACCTCTCAGGGTGTTGTGCTTACTCTCAAACGCCATATGTTCATCTGGGCGGGCGACTGAGGGTCTGAAGCTAAAGATAATAGCTTGTTTGCAGACATGTGATTAGAATGACGCGCAAAATCCAGATGGAGGGCGGCAGAATCGGCAACGTGAGGGAAATATTGAAATCTGCTAGATTAGATGAGAATTGCGAGAGAAATGTATAAACAGAAAATCAGAACATATGTTCTGTAGATATAAGCAACTATCTCGTCCTCCAAACATCACAAATGTTTCAAAGCAAAGAAACAGTGTGCTAAATAAACATAGCCACATATGTTACCTTGAACAAAGTGGTCACTACACACAGCGTTATCTGACTCTGTTCTCCCCACTGCAGACAGAGGTTCCCAAACCTTTGTTTTTTGATCAGTTTTGTTGAATTCCCATCCCCTTAGGAACAGTTATTTTTGGTGAACACGCTTTCCTAGTTTGATTAATTTGACCGACAGTAAACCGTAGGAATTTGGAGAGTTTGTAACAGTGTCCCTCTGTAGAAAATCCCTACATGCAACACAAAGAACCTACTGACTCTTACAAAGCAAGAGAATACTATAAAATCAATGTAATTTGTTTTGCATCATGGAGGGGTCGTCCGTAACTATTCCTAAGTGTGGCCTCATCAAAAAAGTCAACCCCTAAACTTTGCAGTACAACACTTAGATACTTAGATCAGAGACATTTTGAAATTAAGTGCTGTGGTCTAATTAGAGCAAAACTATATATTTCTTTGGTAATAATCACCAAAGGAATGTTTGGAGAAAAGGAGAAGCTATGAAAGAACAGCTGTTCGGCACGAAGGTGGATCTGTAATGCTTCAGGGTTGTGCGGCAGCCTGTAGCCCAGGAAACGGGAGGAAAGGAAGAAAGGACTGTATTAAATATCTACAAATCCTGGGAGCTGATGTCTCTCCAGTGAAGAATCTGAAGAAGAAAAGAGGATGGATCATACAACAACAGCATGATCCAAAACATCCATCAACACGCAACATTAAACGACTTTAAGAAATGAAGGATTCATTCTTTAAAATGGACTTAATCTTCCTCAGACTTGGAACTTCATTTGTGATTAGCTCTTAAACCTATGAATATTTCCAAGAGCATTCTGCAAGGAAAAGTGGTAAAAATCCACCAAACCGAGAAGAGTAAAACAAAAGAGGGTCTTACCAAGAACTGAATGAAAAATTGCTACAGACAGCACACACAATTCAAATTTGAGAAAAAAGTATAATATTTAACTTGGTTTAATGCAGAGCTGGTCTTTTCCTTAAGAAGTTAAAAATGTTTGTGTGTGTGTGTGTGTATAAACTCTGCATTAAAAAAGGGAAAGAAAATGATTTATGATTTCCAATTCAGTTTGACACTGCAAACTTCTAACCCATTTGAATAAAACTGAAAAAAAAAAAAAAAACCCTGAATATTATGAGTGATGTTCTATTGTAGGAAATTTTCATTCTGAGGTTTTGTTGTGCGATGTGGGTTTTAGCCGTTATTTGTATTTTGTTTTTATGAATCTGCTGTAATGACCTTTGAACAGGGTGCATTCAATGAAATATGTTCTAATATTGTAAGAGAGTCATAAAGGTCTCACACAAATGTCAACCTGGGAGAGAGCTGCAGCTGTATGTGTGATGACTCACCGTGACTATAAGAGCGGATTTGGTATTGGATACATTAGCTGTGCTCATATCGACCTGCCTCTCCGGATATACAGAACGAGCCTCCCACGCTTCAGTCAATGCCATGGCTGCTTGGCATTCAGGAGAATAGATGTTTGCCTTCTATGAAAGTGATTATGAAGGGCATCACTGTGAAATGAAATCGTGATCTGTCATGAACAGCAGTGTATAATGTGGATTATCACACATAAACAAGGGCATAACCTTTTAAAGTTGAAACGCTTTGTACGAGAAAACGGACCAATGTACGACAAGCCACCTTGAAGTCCACTTTTGCTCAAGATAACAACATACAATACGGAGCCAGAAACCACATGTGCTGGTTTAGGCATGCGGGTTATACAGTACAGTTTAAGGTAGAAGCTTTCAGTAGCCTTTGTTGGTCGCGTAACTCCAGTGCAAAATTTAAAAACCTTGCAAGCACTATTTTGAACTACTTTGCATGTAGTGAAACGCATTTATGTAGAATGTTCTTTTGGTGATTTTCCTACTCCTATGATAACATTTTAACAGTGAACGGACACACACAGTCTTCATCTCAACTGTTCTTTAACCAAAAAAGTTACGGAGTATAAAGGTCACTGTTTTTACACTGTGACTGAAGTAAAAGCTTCCGAAGTAAACACTGAAAGAACAGCTAATTTTAGGGACTTTTAATTCACAGGTATCCATTCATTATTTGAGCCAGTCATTGTAACCTGGGTCTCAGTAGGCATGAAGAAACACTATAGATATATGACACAGATAACCGCACCTAAGGGGTGAGTCATAAGTTTCCCTTGCGCCACTTAAAAATGATAGATCCTCAAAAAAGTTAGGACAGTTATTAACTGTTCTCAAGAAATTTAGCAAATAACAAGGTGCGTTAGGCTTGCAAAGTTGTCTAAAGTCTTGTAATCTGTGTGTGAGTGGTCCATATGACCCTTTCAGTGGCTGTAGTAGCTAGTCTTCCAGAGCTCCTGCACCGTTAGATCTCTTGGGATCTCGTGAGAGGAAACATGTGGTCTTCATGTGGTTTTCCGCCAAACCCTGATGAATGCACGGTCACACTGCTGTAAATCAAGCAAAGGAGGGTGAAAGAAGGGCTGTGGCCACTGCATAGAACGGAAGGCCTCATCCACATAGGTGCCCTGCCGGCGCAAAATACAACATTTTACAAATGGACATGCTGAGGACTCAAGAAACACTAAATAAGGTTGTTGTAATGGATTGCCAGGTTTTTAAAACAGTTCGTGTCATTAAATACAAATGAGGAGCTATGAAAAACAAAAACACCGCTTACATAAAAAAGACTTTTTCCTCTCTATGAACTATAGTTCATAATCCCTGGACTCTTTCAGCAGCGCTTTCAAGAGCTGACCGCAAAAATCAGTGGCACAGCCTGAGGGTTCAAGCCACTGATTTTAGCCATAAAACATAAAACGACAATAAATACAGGCATATAAAGTAAAAGTTCTTAAATGGGATTGGATTGGATATATGGTCCTATGGTCTATATTACACTCTCTAAAACCCAGGCCTTTTCAGGGTAAAAGCCCTGTTGCTTGAGTTGGCACTCTCATGGGTACATCTTCACTATCTTAACAATATCTTGACTCAAGGCTTTTTATTTTACTTCTCTGTTTCTATGTAAACCACACAAGTGAACCTTAAAGACTATGCTGTACCTTTGATGATAACTTTAAGTTGTTTTGTACTTTGGGGCCTAAAATTGTCCTGGATAGTACCCTGTTAAGGTTCTTTAAACTTCAAAAAAGCTTCCTCACACTCGTCTATTTAGAAAAATAGCAGAGGTATAATGGTAGTCCTACACCAAACTATGTTATATTTAAATCCTCAGGGAGGTGCAGTGCTTACCTGGTGTGATGTACCTTAGGGACATGCAGTGAGGGAAGGAGCTGATTGGTCATTTCACTGAGATTGAGCTGCCCTCAGCTGTCCCAGCTGTTTTGGAGGGGTTGCGTGTTGTGAGAGAAGTCTTTGCGGGAGTGAGTGGGAGAGGTTTTTCTTGTACTTCAAAGCCACAACCCTCAGGCCTGGCACACTGAACGGCATGGTGTGCCATTAACATATGGACTTCTGGGAAACGGGATTAAAATGTTCATGTGCGCTGCCAGTTTACTGGTGCAAACACTTGCAAAGATATGCTCCCCTTTGATGCATATCAGAGCAGAATTTTTCAGGGAGTTAGAAGTCAGGACAGAAACCGACAGGATGGGTGCATTAGAAGAATACTTGGGAGGCTTGTTTGTGGTGCAATAGGGCAAGTTTGCCTGTCTGCTTGTTTCTTATTGGTCCGAAAATAACCACAGCCACTCTTAAAGGTACACGCTCAACAATAATAAGGCCCATGCACTGACATTTTAAGGGACCTTATCAGTGATAACTTGTGAACAAAGGCACTGTTCCAAGGCACTGGCATTTCAAGAAAGTGCATACACTTGGGAATAGGGTTAGAAAATATATCAATGCTCACAGACACTCACTGTCTTAGACAGAATATTGCACAACAGTAAGTGTGACGGTAAGGTCAGTGCTCGGAAATGTCATTTTGATTGCCTTAACACCATTTTTTTATTGCATAAAACACAAGCCACATCGGGCAAGGAATCTTGTAACCCTAGGCTGTGGAAATTTTGAGATTTTGTATATGCTACATAAAATTTACAGTTTAATAGGGTATCTGGTTTTGGTGAAGTGACAAGGGTGAGATTTTCAGGCTTCTTTCTAGTCAGTTACTCATTAAACAAAAAATAGATTTACATTTTTAATCCAACGTAGATCCAAGATGCATAGTGACATCTTATCACTATTGTTTGTGTCGTTGCCATTGTTTGGTCGAGCTCATGTGGCCGTGATTTATAATCTGGAAACATTTGATTTATATTCGAACCTGCTTGTACAGTCAATCTGAGCGGTGGGTCTAATTTCACCAAATGACTATGAGTTACCTGCTCTGAAGCTCTGCGTCCTCCTGAACATCTATTTTGAATTCACCTCTTCAGGCATATTCAGCAAAACCTGTTTTCAGACCGGGAGCCATAAACTTAAATAATCCTTGAAAAATCTTCTGTGTTCACTTTTCGTTAATAATAAAATTCTGATTGGATGTTAAAACAGTGATAATCAGTGGTCACTTGCTGTCAATTAAAACAAAAATTATCTTACTGAACTTTGCCAAGCAAACTATCTAACGTTTTCCAGTCCAAGACCGACTGATCAAGGTGGTGGCCTTGCTGTTATGTACAAGAAATGTTGGGTTTTAAATTATGTAGCCAAAATCCCATTTTAAATATTGTTGTCTATCGTCCCCCTAGAGCTCATCATGGCTTTCTGTCAGATTTTCTGACTTGTTATCTTCTATTGTACTTGATTATGATAAGGTACTGCTGGAGATTTGTAGATTTTGATATTCAGGCATATGTGTGCTCTGATTTCAGATGTGTGCTCTTACCTCAGAGTATGTAAAAATGTTTGAATCGTTCAGTTTTCTCTGGCCCATAATCGTGTGTCTACACTGGATTTGGTTTTAACCTCAGGACTGACTGTAAATTCAAAGAGTTCAGAAGATTTGTTGGTATCAGACCACAAAAGTCAGAGATTAAGTCTAAGTGTAATAGACAGTGTCATATTTTTTAATGCTGAATTGGGGTTGGGGTTGGGGTTCTCAGCTCACTCAGTGTATATATTAATGACTCAGTCTGCAGTTTTAATGTGTTACACTCAACTATATTAGATGACCAAAACAATAGGATTTTTCTCCCCATGGTTAAAGGATGATATTCTACAGTTAAAAATGAAGTGCAGACAAGTCGAACAAGTGGAACGAAAGTAAGATCAGGTTCACTTTTTGTACTTAGGAGTTTCAAATCAGTTTTTTGCCAGAAACATAGCACTGAGTCTGCTCTTTGGATCATTTTAAATGATCTTTTTTAATGTATGCTGATGTGGGAGAAGTCTCTGTTTTAATTTTGGTTGATTTGACTGCAGCCTTTGTTAGAGTTGACCATGGTGGTTTGATAGACAGACCGAAAATATTTGTGTCAACTGATGAGAATTTCTTTGAAATTTGAGATTTACCTGTGGGGTGCTTCAAGGTTCCATTCTTGGCCCAATTTTATTTTCTCTGCTTATGCTTCCTCTCTGGTTTAAATCCGGCATAATATTGCTTTTCATTTTTATGTGGATGACACACAACTACATCTCTCTATGGTTAGGGCGTGCGCCCTGCGATCAGTGGATTCGATTCCCAAGACTACTAAGCACCTCTGAGGTACCCTGAGCAAGGTACCGTCCCCACACACTGCTCCCCGGGCGCTGTGTTCCTGGCTGCCCACTGCTTCACCTGGTGAATGGGTTAAAGAATAAAGGGGAAGAATGTCTGTTCACACTGTGTGCTGTGGTGTGTTCACGTATGACAGAATAGTCACTTTCACTAATGCCTTTGTGATGAAAATGCAATGGCAGTGCAAACATAACCTCTCTTGTGACTAAAGTTAGATCATCCTGTTTGGATCAACAGGAACCCATAAATGAAATATTCATTTGTGTGTTTTAGTTATGATTTCACACTTAGTTGAAAAAGTCTTCTTACTAGACTTGAGGGTGTGTATTCAGGCCGTCTGACACTGTTATACAACACCTGGTCCTACTCAACGATCCAGCCATAGAGTCATGGTAGGAGCTGGCAGCACTAAGGACCATTTCAGACCCCCGACCGCAGGCCCTGAAACCTCGCTCCATTCTCACACTTGTTCTGAAGGTGTGACTAATGCTCCATTACCCTGCAAGCCCTTTGTTTTGCCCTCTGCACTCATCAGGTGGAACAATATGACCAAAGCACTGTACAGAACTCGCACACTAATAGGCTAATAGGCTTCATTCACTTGCCACTTTGGATCAGTAATGACTTAAATTACATACAAGTATTCAACTTTGTTTTGCCCCAGTAAAAGCAGTGGTATCACTAAGTTACCATTATCACATTTGATATTTGTCAGTTACAGGTTCATTTTCAAGGTTTTATAAAAAAAAACTTTGACAAATTGAAATTAAAAGATTGAATATTAGCATTCACTTAAAAGGAAGTATCAATCAAATAATATTATTTGTTTAGGATTTAATCACAATGTAGATAATGGAATGTATCTGACCACCCAGCCACAAACCTAAATGCATGAATTAAATATTTAATAGCAATATTACAAATTTGAATTACAGATGGTAATGACAATTTTAGCTTTTTAATGGGTATATTACACACTTGTATTAGCAGATAAATAATTGTTTGTGTTTAACATTTCATATCTCAATCTTAACATTTCATATCTCAATGAATTTTCTGATAGGGTTATAAGATGATTTTTAAGAAGACCTGCCATTATTTAAATATGCTCTATCTAACCACAGGTGCATAATTTTTACAGCCTTCTGTTATAATGCAGTGACTGGCACATTCATTGGGAGTTTTAAGGGGTTCAAAATCAGCGTGAGAATGCAGTAGAATGTGTTATATTGTTGTAATCCCAATAAACCAATGATGGAATATGTAATGTGTGGCTATAGTGCTAAAGTGCCACTATGCAGGTGGTCCAAAGCGGCAGCGGCGGTCATTATATGAGGTATTTTAGAAGGCCAGAGGTATTATAAGGGGTATTTGAGAAATTTATGCATGGAGACACCCTTTAATGGAGGTGAGAAGTGGTGGGTTGGACTTTAACACTTGATCTGTATTTACACTTCCTGTCAGTTTACAGTCCTCTGAGAGGGAGAGTGAAAGAGGGAAAGAGAAAGAGAGAAACAATCAGTCAGTCCTACACAGTGATATTAAAGACAGAATCACGTATTACTGTATATTAGCACACTAGAATTGTGGTACTCAACAATTTCTATTGAAAACACAGGTGCTTTTATACCAGTTTTGTAACTTGTAATGGCCTTTCCTTGTTTGATTAATCTATGATTCATCATTTCAACATTAATAAAATTATTGACAAATATAAATGGTGAAGTTGATGCTTTTGTGTTCCCTATAAAACCCTCATAAATCACTATATATTAAATAACATTGAAAATGTCTCATTACTTGTAAGTTGTAACTAATTTAAGTAAAAGAGATTTTTCCAAGTAATTTTGGATCATTTCTCTTGTTCCATTCTTTATGAAGCTTTCACACAATGAAAACAGATATGGGGTTCCATCACTGACTCCATATATATATATCAATATATATCAAAATGCTTTTTATTAACAAGTATATTTGTCTTTTTCAGTGTGATACCTCCTGAAGCTGCTTGTGCTGCTTTGCATCAAGACAAATGTGGGCATAATTTCTATAAGAATCAAATTTTGGATATTTAACACATTTAACACATTATTGGTCACTATGTAATCCCATATATGTTTTTTAAAAATGCCATCTTTTTGTTCTGAAATGTAGAAAAAAACTTTTAACTAGTACTACATATGAAACTGATCAAGTAAATTCAATGTACTATCTTTGTCGATATGTAAGAATCCTGGTTATGGGGAATTTTAAGAGCCCACTTAGGGTCTACAATGCTATTACAACTGTGCTGTGTTTTACTGGTGTCTTCCTCAGGATGACCACATCAAAGGCCTGCATCCATGGAGATGACCCACATAAAGCACACACACACAACCTGAGTGTGTTTTTGTCTTAGTGTACTTCTGTACTCCTGGATATTGCACAATAGTGTCCTGTTTATTTCAGACTACATACATACTGCCCTCTACTGGTCAAACACTCAATCAGCTTCCAACATTTTAATAACTGCATAGGGCTACACTTTAATCTTGTTTAATTTATTGGTAAAGTACACATTCGATTTATATACAGTGCCCTCCAGAATTATTGACACCCTTCTTTGAGTGAAAAAGTATAAAACCCCCCTTATTTATGAAATGTGTTTTTTTCACAGCAAGTATGTCAGACAACGAGAATGCAGACAACTGAAGGCGACCAGTTGTAGCGCAAGGGAAGAGCCCAATCGCAGATATAAATGATAGAGCTGGTAACTCACGCGATTTAGTATAAGAACGCTCTGATAGGAGTAAGAGTTCCCACTAAAAGGAACCCGCGTTCTTACACGTACACAGAGAAGGTATAAAGGAGGTGGTTTGGAAACCAAAGTACTCACGGTACCGCAGAACTTCCAGTCGACACGGAGAGAGTTGAGAACTCAATGTCTGTGTACAGACATACCGTTTCTTCCTGTTTTTATATCCACTGCGTGGCGTCACTTCCGGTTCCGATTGACGTCACGTGTTCTGGTGCGTGTGACAAAGTAAAGAAGAGACATAAATTCCATATGAGTTCATTAGCTCAAGAAAAAGTAAAAAATGATCACAAAATAAATTTTATTCTGAAAAATATCATTACTGGCACCCCCGTATTCAGTATTTCCAGCAACCCCTTTTTGCCTAAAGAACAGCAGTCTTCTCATGTTTTATAAGACTTAAGGACACAGGACAAGGGATTTTCAATCATTCCTCAAAGCAGAGTCTCTCGAGATGTTGCAGAATCTGTCTTGTGCACTCTCTTCTTTGGCTTAATCTGTTTCATTTAAACATTTTAGAGTGGATTTTGATGAGTGCTTCAGATCAGTGTTCTGCTTGCTGACAGGACCTCTGGAGATTAAATAGACCCGTATCACAGATCCAACATACTTTTCTCAGTATCTGTTATGGATTTCTTAAATCAATTTAGGCTTGCTACTGAGTACAGTAGTAAATAATTTTATGACGGTTAAGACGGTTCGCAAAAGCATTAAGGCAATATTTATCTGTGACTTCATATTGTGTGAAATTACCAAATAAGGTATATACAGTTGCCGTCAAAACTATTCAACCCCCCAGAGATAGTAAGATTTGCCAATGAATTTACCTTGTTTTTTCAAGCTTTGGATGACTTTTTTATGACTCTCCTCTCCTATCGCTCTCTCTTATCTAAATTTGCTAATGATGTAACTCTGGCTAAATCTTCCTTCTTCAGAACCAAATTTGAAGAATCTGCATCTAATCCTCGTAAGCT
>JBBJLS010071047.1:0-11394 GCA_037577275.1 Bryconaethiops microstoma | reverse complement strand
GATTCATGTTTGTGGCTGTAATGTGACAAAATGTGGAAAAGTCCAAGGGGGCCGAATACTTTTGCAAGCCACTGTATCAGCAGGTACAATTAGTTTCTTCTCCATTAATAATTCTTTCATTGTGGTGGCATTCCTGGGTTCTTATTTTTTTTAAAACAATATTTCTGACCCCACTTGTGGTTGGCATTAGCATCAGTGCACCACTGCTGATCTTCAAACTTATTATTCACTAACAGCTGTAAAGCTAATATAAAGAGGAGCAGTTGAAGTGTGGATCCACCAACAGATCCTCACAGGTTCCACAGTTGAGGTCTAAACCACAGATTCCACTTACACATGCATACTGTAGAGAACCTTCTATAGGCCATGTGTGAAAAGACTCACAGCCTCACGTCTAAATACTGATCACAGCTTGACCACAGCAGCTTTTCCGCTTTACTTCTGTCTGGAGGCACATGAACAGACTGCGAGTTAAACTAAATGCAGTTAATTTAATACAGAGCAACACAGGCATTTAGCACCAGTCAGTTCTTATGTAACAATTAATAAACCGGCTGAGGTGATAAAACAAACACCATAACTAAAGACAAACACTGTAGAGGGCCTTCCCTATAACCCTTTATTGTGAAAAGACCTTCTGGTCATTCTGATTGACCCTCACTAAAGGTACTTTTCCATCACTAAAGGTACTTTTCCAAAGTGCCTTTAGTACCACAATGGCACAGAACTTGCAACACGTTTTGATTTTCCACTGTATCTCAGTCCAGAACCGGGTTTCTGACTCGATTCTCTCTCACAGTTTATGGCCGATTATTGTCCCAAAACTGCGTCCACGGAGTCGAACCGGCAGGAACCGGAGCTGCTTTTGTTATTGTGATCTTATTATTTATAGTCTTGTTTGAGTTTTTTTATTTTTTCTCTGCATTCTTTATCCATGGGATGAAAACCGAACCCAGATAACTTGTTAGTGATGTCCTGAATCACCTTTGCATTCCTCGCAGTGTTAAAAAAAACATTTGTTAGTATCATAGAAAACTCCCGCTGAAATTGATCTGCAGCCCAAACCGACAGTAGTGCTTGTACTTCATCGACTTCACAGTTGTTAGTTTGTGTCTCCATTGTTGTTTATTTGCACAGACAGTAAAAAAACCCCCAAAAAAACCAATGGCCTCTTTCCATGTTGTGATGACGACATTTCGACCAACCAGAAAGCAGTGATGCAGTAAGCTTGGCTGCGCCCCACTTTTGGCCCTGCCGTCGAGCAGCTCGGGTACTGTTCAGGTTCGGGTCACTTTATTTGTAATGGTAAAAATATTTGTTTGCGGTACCGCACGGTTCCTTGTTCCAGTGGAAAAACACCAAAGGCTAAACAGAAATCACCTCACTGTTTAGAATTGTGCTGTGAAGCTACAGTAATATTAACAATAATAAAAAGTGTTTGAATGTTATTCAGAATGAGCTATGCCCACAGCTGAGAGTGTCTTAGACCTAAAGAGTGTCACTCATAAAGGCCCCCCGGCCCCCCCCCCCCCAACCACCACCACACATAGGAAGCCCAGTGTCCGCATATGAAGATCTCTTTTGTTCTCCATGCCTCTTCATCAAGTATTGCATATTGCAAGTCATCGTGTCATATTGCAAGCCTTGTGGACTTGTGAAGTGTATGTCCATGAATTGCATGCACTGTACTTATTAACTGATGTATCTATCCATACACTAAATCTATAGGAAGCAACAGAGCACTTGTGCTATGGAACACCTGCACCCTCAAGTGAAAGAAAGGGTGAAGAAATTATGAAATCTGGTTACTAACTGTCCAATCACAAGTTGGCCAGAGCTTCAGAGACAAAGACTCCTCAGCTGGCAAGTATTTCAGTAAAGTGACAGCTACATTAGGATCAGTGGGAAAGACGTCTGTAAACAGGGTTGGAAACGCCTACAGTTTTCATGCTAAAATCACAAAATGGTGCAATATTGTTGCTCCTATTTCCGAATGGTGCTTTTTGTGCTTTTTGGAGTGATTACATGGACAGTGTCCGAGCAGCTGTCGATCAAAATCCATTTTTTCTTCCCATAGAAACTTACCAACTTTCTTGCCAAATGTTTGTGCGTCCCTCTGTTTTCCAGAATGTTGTTATAGTAGTTTATTAAAACCTTAATGTCGCTTTTAATAAAGTACATGAATACAGTAAACCCAAAACAAGGTAAACAAGTTCTTTTCTCCATGGTCAACAAACATGTTGGCTTTAGGTCCTTAAAACATCAGAACTTAAAACATTTTAAGACACAAGAGCTTACATATCTCGCCTTCTGCACTCAGTGCCTTTCTGGCTCGTGACTAACCCTATGAAAAGACTGTTTAGGCCACTCCTGCAATGTCAGTGGACGGTATTTGGTAATATTCCAAGAATGGTGGGAAAGACCATACTTGAACCTCCTCAGCCGCATCTACTCCTCACAGGAAGCTTGGATGTTTGGGTCATATGATCTGGGATGTGTGAATAGTCTCGGACTGTTTTTTGTGAAGAATCAATTACTGTTTCACACAGGAGACCATTCTGTTCTTCTCTTTCCACGCTGACCAATCACACATGAAAGATTTGGTGAACGACGCCAAAGCTAAAGAGATATTACATATTGCACAGGAGTCAGTGGCTGGAGCTGAACACATTAAATTCACCCAACAAAGGACCTTGCATTACATGAGGTAATATTTCAGAGACTAACAGTATACTTCAGAAAAGAACATTTTATATACATATATATATGTTTCAAAACATACCATTCACTCCCCAGTCCATACAGTCCAAAGTGGCAAAAACAGCTTGTTGTGAATTCACTGATATTTTACAATCTCTGTGATAAATTTTATCGTGACACTGAAAACATTTTTTTGTGAGAATATCATGAATATTGTCAGTACTTGTAGAACACTAATGCATGTTTCTTTGCAAAAAGAACATAATAAGTCCAACAAAGCCCCCTCGAATACCAAACTGTATCCCACTATTGAGCTCTCATGAGGTTCACACACACACACACACAAACACACGCACACACACACACACACACACACACACACACACACGCACGCACACACACACACACACACACACATACATCACATGCAGAAATAACCCAATGGCATTCAGAAGACTGCAGCCATGAGAACTGTGGTGCTGTGGGGAGATTAGCTTCTGCAGAAGGCTTTTCTGTGAACCATGGGAGATTTGTTCTTTCAGGAACATTAAAGGTCTCCTTCAAAATTCTAGGCCCTATGCCACCGTAAATCTTGAGCCCCGTTGTGCTTTTATAAGTGCACACTTTACTCATGTGGACGTTGGGCAAGGGCCTGGGGTAAATTGGCTGCCACCGTGGACTAGACTTGTGCCATCGGGCAGCATTTGAACTGAAAAAGAACCTTGGCATACACTGTGCTTGGGGCACCCTTGAATATTATTATACGTCATAAGTACCAGCACTTAGGAGGCTGCGGTAGGAGTAGTAACACAAGAGTCACTGTTATAATAATGATAATAATCATTCTCATCATCATCATCATCATCATCATCATCATCTTCATAATTATAATACAGAGAGTACTTTTGATGTTAAATTACGAATTAAGATACCAGAATCTCATATAAGCCCTTCTCTTCAAGACATTCGATAAATATGAAGAACGTTTGGATACTAATATAGAGGATCACATATAAAACGGATGATTTAGAGTCTTGTATGACCTTTTCTTTGTTGTTAAAATTGAATATGTGTCTTATCTTGGAGATGGTTCTTAAAAACAAGCTTAGGTGAAGTATCCGGTATAGATAAAAGTTACCCAAAGATTCTTTGCCAAGATTTGACTGAACAACGCCACTGAATGAACCAAGGCAATAAGTGAACGAAAGCAGGAACGTATCTTCAGTTTTTGGTGCTCTAAATATCAAGGCTGTATTTACAATTTAATTGTAAGATGTGAAATGCCATACAATGGATAAAGAACGAAAATGGTGACAAACAACAAAATGATGGCTAGATTGATCAAATCATGTGGTTTTAACAAGTTCGACAACTGTGTGTCATGCACATAACGATGAAACAAAATGTTGTATTGCTGAATGATATATTTATGGAGAAATATATACAGTGAGAATAAATTTGGCCCCAGAATAGATTCTTGAGGCACTCCACAGCTGATGCTAGCTGATAAAGATTCAAAATCCTAGATTGAGACAAAGATTTCCAAAGAAGAGAACCACTCCAGTGAACCTCCAGTGATTCCTGCCCATTTCCTCAGTCTCTCATCGAGAATGTTGTGCTCTACGGTGTCAACAGCTACCCTAAAGACAGAGCAGTGTCCAGGGTCTCCACAAGAAAGAGAGCTTTTTCCAGGCTGTCAGAAACCACCCTGGAAGTTTTCAAAGATATTTATGCTCTAGTGCCTCTAAAAGTTGCATGAAAACTACTCTATCTAATAATGTTTAAATAAATGACAACTTGTGGCATACAGTGGCATGCAAAAGAATTTGGTTCCTTTACAGGCATCTTAATTGTCTGTTTTACGAAAGATTTGTACACATATTTTTTCATCAAGTATTTTTAATGTGAACTCTCATGCTGTAACAATATAAGTCAAACTAAAACCTTGTTTCTGCAGACAACTAACTAAAAAGAAAAACTCAAATGTAGGGTTTGTATGAGTATTCATCCCTAAAGTGTTAACATACTGCAGAGAAAGTTTTTACTGCAATAACAACCGTAATTCTTTTCAGGTAAATATGTCCCAGTTTTGCATATTTTTCAGGAGAGATCCATCCCAATTTCCTTTTGGCAGAATTAATAAACGTCCTCTAGATTGGTAGCCTGGTGCCTCTGGACAGCAGATTTCAAACACGGCCACAGATTCTTAATAAGGTTAAGATTAGGGCTTCGGCTTGGCCGTTCTAAAAACATTCACCTTTCTGTTTTTGAGCCATTCTTATACTTAAAGTCATTGTCATGGTAAAATATCCTCAAAGGTGATCTCCCAAAAGGTTCATAGCAGATTGGAGCAAGTTCTCTTGCAATATTGTGGCTTATTTGTGTCCATCCATTTTCCTTTCAACTCTTGACAGTTTCCTAGTGGCTGCAGCATCCCCATAACATGATGCTGCCACCACCATATTTCACCATAGGTACACTGTTTCCTGAGGCATTGACAGTGTTAGTTTTACGCCACACATAACTCTTTGAAGTCTGGGGAAAAAACTTTTATTTTGCTCTCATGTGACCACAAAACCTTCTCCAACATCTTAATTCGGATTTTGTCTTGTTTTTATGTTCACCATCTTAAGGAATGGCCTTTTCCTCGCAACCCTCCATTAGAAGCCTGTGTTATGAAGAGCTTTTGAAATTGTGGACCCATGCACCTTCACTCCAAAGCACCTTCAGTAAAAGAGCATTGCAGATTCTGAGAGTGATGGAAAATGTTCAGTAGTGTCTCGCTCTGATGTCTTGCTGTGATGCTTAGTTGTAAGGAAAATTGTGTATATGTTTTATGATCCATTAAGATGACTTTCAAGGGAGCTGAATACTTTTGCAAGCAACTGTAGACCAATGTGTGTCAGCTGGATCCATTGTGGACCCTTTGAGAAGCAGATGAATAGGTAAGACATACATCCAGAGGAGGAATTTTTATAATAGAGAGCAGATAAGATGGGATAGAATCTATTAACAAGAGTCAGGAGAGGGTCAAGTAGGCATTTGCCCTAATGTGACAGTATCAAGAAGGTCCTGTAGTGACATGGGAGAAAAACGTGATGGCCGGGGATATCCAGGGGTTATATGTGCGCTGGTGTTAGTTATCTTATTAATAAAGAAAGTCAGCAACTTTTCACAATCTGCAGGAGCCAAGGTTATGGTGGTTTGTGGGGGTTTGGTTAGGTTATTGACCTTTTTTAATCAAATGCTTAGGTTGATCTGAAGAGATTAACTGTGAAAAGTATTGGCCTCAGCCGTCCTTCACTTTCTTATTAAAACATTAAACCTTAAAAGATTGATAGTGCTCTTGTTGCTTACTCGATGTTCACTTTTTTCTGTCCTAATGCATACTCTTTTAGTACATTTTCTTGTCTGGATGTGCATTGTTTATCCAGGGAGTTGCTGTTATTGTCAGTGGGTTTTTAAAGATGCAACCTTGTCTAGGGTGGACGGACACGGCTTATGAGTTCATTTGTATCTGAATAATATATCTGACCGTCCATAGCACCACTAAACAGGATAATGAACGTTCCCACTGTGCACTCATTAATAACATGTCAGTATTCTTCCTTTTTGTTATTTGTCGCAAAAAAGATATGCATGTGCTCTGCCACTGAAAGCCCTCTGATAGAAACTTTTACATTAGCCCCAGAGTTGCTAGTTGGGCTCTTAATATGTTCAGTCAGATTGTAAGATTCTGTGATATTTAAAAATGCTTTAGACTGGGGCTACACAAGCAAAACCTCTAGAGAAATAACAAGCTAGAAGCTGTCAAATACGCTAAAATATCACCATGAACTATTTTAACTGATATGGTGCCAACATCCAGTCCACAAAAAGCCAAACTAGAACAAATGGCCCAGACTAGCCACATAACTCAGTTAATCAAGTTAAAAACGAAACAAGTTAAAAATGAACACAAACTAGAAATGCTGATACACTTCTAATGTGCGTCTCAGCTCAGATAGACAGAAAAAAGATTCTGATAAAGAGTATAAACCTTTTGCCTTCTCTTCAGCGCAACGGGTTTTGGCACCCACTTAATTGTAAAAGCTTAATTTTACCAAAGATCTTTGTTAATGTCTTAGACAGCCACTGCTGGCAGGCCTGTTGCCTTATTGCCTGTGAACTGAATGGGCATCATTAAGCTGGCTAGATATTAGTGCCCCCTAGTGCACATTCATCCAGTTCGTTTTTATTAAAGATTAGTCAAAGAGTGGTTAGTCAAATTTAGTTAGCAAATTTGTGTTGCTAAAAGTGTGAACAGACATTTCTTTTATTTTCTTCGTGTTCCATCAGAAATTTTAAGTACTTGAACAGTATTCTGACGTCTTCCAACTCTAAAAGTGTCAATTAGTTTCAGTTTGTGTTCTCAGTCTCTCCTTTTATCTCTCCTGTCTATTTTTCCTTTTTCTGTTTATTTTCTTCTTGTGAATGTGTGTATCTGGCAATCTGGAAATAAATAAATAAATAAAGCGCCCAGGTTAAGTTGATGCGTGCGATGACGTCATAGGCAGACCCGTTCTAGTTGGGACGCGTTCTGACGTCACAGTGGCCGTTGTCGGGGTAACGCAGAAAGAATAAAAAAGTTAAACAGCAGATCAGAAAGAGAAAAACCAGCATACAGGTAAGACCACTTTACAACTCCTCCTCATCTTCCTTATCTTCCTCTTGTTTTTACTATTCTTCTATTATTACTATTTGTATTATTATTATTATTATTAGTAGTAGTAGTAGTAGTAGTAGTAGTAGTAGTAGTAGTGGTAGTAGTATTAGTAGTAGTAGTAGTATTAGTATTAGTAGTAGTAGTAGTAGTAGTAGCAGTAGTAGTAGCAGTAGTAGTAGTATTGGTGGTAGTAGTATAAATATTAGCATTAGTATGTGTATTGTTGTTGTTTTTGCTACTTGTGTTGTTATAATATATACTATAAAATGTATTTTTATGAATTTCTGAGCTGTGAGAGCTACTCTTGAACGGAAAAAGCGGTTTAGATTTTTATTGGTTAGAAATGGCAACATAACCACGCCCACAGACGATTTGACCCCGCCCCCTCGATCATGCTAATGCAGTGGGCCGTTTACCATATTTGGTTATATTGTTCCGTTTAATAACACAGGTCAATAAAAAAATGTTTTTGTAATCATCAGAAACCACAACACACTTTTCTAAACTATTTTTTCCTGCTGATTTCAGATCTGCTTTCAGTTTTTTTCAGTCACATCAACTTTTTAAAATATGAGTAACATTTGCAATAGATTTGTATGCAGTTTTCATTAAACCACAGGCACCAATCAAGTAACTGTTTCAATATTTTCAGTGCGAAGTCAGACAGACTCACACTGTGCATAGATATAATGATCAGTGTCAGTCAGACTCCACTGTTTCTTCAAAACCACTTAGTATATGATTATTATATGATAATTATACCACTATCATGCAATTTATAACCAGCTTCATCACAAAAACTGTACGTGCGGGAAAAACTAAACACAGCTTGAAAAACACTACAAAACCCACATAAACTTATCTCTGATGATTTTGACCTGTTGACGTGTGTTATTGGTTTTGGTCATGGCACGTTAGCCTTAGCATTGATCAGCTAAAGACGCTTTAAGCCTCAGTAAAACCTACCTGACAAAAACAGCTCCTTACTGAAAGACTAAGCATAGTGTGCCATATTGGCAGTTGTGTTGCCTTTTACATAGGATCATTTGCATTTGGCTGATTTTGATTGACCATGAGCCCCATGTTATTTCTTACTATCTCCCACTGCAACTTGTTGATCAAATAGACAACTTTTTTGGCAATTATACATTATTCACACTACAAATGCAATTTGAAATAATTGCAGGTCTTGTGATTTGAACATTGAATTCTTTCACATCGAGTCAAGCCATGTCAGGTCAAGTAGGTACATTGCAGTTACAGTATAAAAACACTCTTTCAGCCCTAGCTGTGGTATCTTCAGTTTGGAACAAACAACTAAATATAGGTGCTTGGTCACTATAATGTTCTGCTTTCTAGAGGTGAACGATGTATCCCAAAAATGATATCACAATACTTCTGGGAATGTTCTGGGAACGATATTATAAAATATTTCTTTCTTTCAGGTACAGGCCAACATTTACGGCATTTCGCAGGCGCTCTTATCCAGAGCAACGTACATCAGTGATCAAGTAGTCTACATCTGTTCTTCATACCTGTAGAGCTATACTTAAATCAACATCTGCTTTTAACCAAATTACTGCCAGCTAAATTACGGACCTTAATAGATCGTGTCAGAAAGAAAAGTCAGAGCGGAAGTTAAAACGTAAGTATGGAATACATGGAGTTAAGAGTGTAAGTGCCTGCACGTTCGCATGTAATGGTGTAATGTCATTACACTGCCAACTCAGAATATCATGATATTCATTTTGGTGAACGATACAATATGGCACACCCCTACTTCTCTCTCGTAGATGCCATAGAACAAACCAGCTATCTGGCCAGCGTTAGCTTGTCATAGACCTGTACCACTGTCCAAACCCACATCACATTGTGACCAGTAACTGTTGGTTTAAAAAAGTGATCTTTAGCTCACACTCATACTTCATAGGATTTCTACCTGTGGGCTTTAGAATGTTCCTGTTTTTTTTGGCACAAAGCTCATTTATAGAGCTGGAAGTGGAATGAGCGAGCTGTCAGAAGTGGACGCGGCTGGAACGCAGCGGGTTACATTAACCTTGACAGAGTTTCCTCTGATCTTCACAATGCTTCGTCTGATCTCATTTAGATTCGCTCCTGGCTTGTGGCTGTGCATTTATTAGGGAAAACGTGAAGCTCTTTCGGTGGCATGCGAGGCAGCGCTGTGTGATGTAATCAGGTGTAAACAGGCAGGCTGAATTTGAGGTGGGTTGATTTGGACACGAAGTTCTATGGTCGGCTTCGCTTTACCGCCATCAATGAAGATTTAACCCTTACAACACGAGCGGCACTGCAGCAAATTGTAAATCGCCATCATACAGCCAAACAACTCCTTAAATGGAAGTTCCTCCGGGTTATGTTGATGCTCGAGGTGTCAGATGTCATGCTGAGCTTTGGTGTTCCGGTGTAGAACCAAAGTTGTAATTTAAAAATAGCGTCACACACAAATTAACATAAAGAACAAAAATGCACAAATTTCTTTTATTTCAGGTCTTAGAAACAAAAACAACCAAACAAAACAAGATCTTTCAGGATAGTCTCCGCCCACAAGTAGGAGGGGAAAACCCGCAGAGGGAGGGGCTCCGGAGAGCTGCCAAGTGGTGGCGCGGCGAGAGAAATGTTCTCAAATGTTTTACACAGGTTATATTTACTGAAATCAGTTTACTGATACACTCTGAGTTCTGAGGGTAAACACCGGTTCTAGACTGTTTTACACCGGTTATATTTACTGAAATCAGAGTTTACTGATACACTCTGAGTTCTAAGGGCTACCATTCTTTACAGGCATCTGTAGCAGAAAACACAGAGAAACCCTGAACTTCAGTTGTTTTGTGGTTTTTGTCAACACTCTTTCCTGCCACTCAGCTCCCTCCAGCCCTTCATTGGAGTAAAGTAGCAGAGCAAACTTCTCCACTCTGCTTTTAGAAGAATAGAGGGATGTGCGTGAGTGTGATGACTGAGACGGAGACAGAGGCGATGACAGTGTAGGACATGGTATGTCAGTGCGGGTCAGAACGCGCCAAACATCAAAGCCTTGCTCGCCCGTCCGTGATCTGATGCTTTTCTCTCCTCTTCTCTCTCTCTCTCCTCTTGCCTTAATGCTGGGCGGCAGAATCAGTGGGTATAATCCGCTGCAATCACAGCCCCTTTTAACCCTGTGCTTGGTCCATTGAGCATTCTTATTGCACTAAAACAGCAATGTCTGTGCTCTCAGAGGTGAATGGACAGTGCACTAGAGCATAAGGATGGAGATCCACTGTAGTGGACTTTAATGACCCACTGTGAGGCTTTAATGCTTTTAACAAAATAAACGTGAATCCAAATTGTAACACATTTTCCTTCTGTAATGTAACATATTTCAGTGTGAAAATCACTCGGAGAGGGTCTTTGAGCTAGCTGATCATTTTATAATGGAATTTATGGATAGTCTTATTCTTTTGATAATGTTGCTTTTGTCAGGAAATAATGCCTGCAAAATGATGCCGTATCACTATATAAATGACCTACAACAAGTTAACAGTGTGACATGTTAAAGATCCCATATTCTACATTTTGCTTGCATTCAGTTTCTCGTCGTATTTCATCTTGACACAACCATTTTCCAACCTCTCTGTATGCCTTAGACATAGATAAGTTCTGTTCTGACTGGCCTCCCTGTATTATGCAGTTTAGACTGAAACACTCCTTATAACTTCAGTGTGAATGGGTGGAGCTAGGCTGCTGTAGGCTGAATATGTAAATGTACTTGTTTTCCTTCTGTTTTTATGAGGGCAACAGAGTATGAATGGGTCTTTCTCTCTCTCTGTCTCTGTCTCTCTCTCTCTCTCTCTCTCTATCTCTCTGTCTCTCTCTCTGTCTCTCTCTCTCTCTCTCTCTCTCTCTCTCTCTCTCTCTATCTCTCTGTCTCTCTCTCTGTCTCTCTCTCTCTCTCTCTCTGTTTCTCTCTCTCTCTCTCTCTCTCTCTCTCTCTC
>JBBJLS010071046.1:0-11396 GCA_037577275.1 Bryconaethiops microstoma | reverse complement strand
AGGGGGAGAGAGAATGAGAGGAGACAGAGAGAGAGAGAGAGAGAGAGAGAGAGAGAGAGAGAGAGAGAGAAACAGAGACAGAAACAGAGAGGCCCTGCACCAGCTATGACACAGACAGACCTGTGTGTGTGAGATAATGTGAAGGTTGGAATATTCCAATTACGTACAAGTACTTACATTCATATTATTAATGAGGGAAACAGGTAGAACCCCTAAATGCATATAAACATGTGAGTGAGTGTGTGTGAGATTGAGAGTGTTTGTGTGAGTGAGTGAGTGTGAGTGTGTGAGAGAGAGAATGAGAGGGAGGAAATCTCGACCCAATGACTGCAGGAAACGGGGAGGAAAGTTCAGAGAGTGGCCACATCCTGAGCTGGCCACTCCCTCACCAACCACCACCACACTGATGAGTGAGTGTCTCTGAGGGGACACACACACACACCCTTTAGTCCTTATTTCCATCTATTCTTTACATACTGTCTTTTGTTGCTCTCCCTTAATCTGCCTTAGTCTGAACTGCATTCAGTGAGACACTTATTTTTCTCCACACTGTTAAAACTACACATTTACTAAATATCAGCTGGGCTGATATTTTAAAATTAATGACCATTTGTGCAACATGTAGTGAACTGAACCCCTGAAATATCTTAAATATAGTGTCAATAAATAAGTAATAAAAATGTCAAAAATATATTCAAATAAACAATACAAGTGTAAACAAACATTAACAAGTGTTAAAATGATCTGAATAGGGCAAATGTACAGAATAGTGTGTGCAGCGTGCTAGTTGTTGATGTATACAGACATAACAGACAGCAGGTGAGATAGTGAGGTAGAGAGTACAGCTATGTAATAATCAATGGTTTAATGTGGATGAGGTGATGGCATGTCTTTTGGTCTGAGAATAGAAGCTCCTCTTAAGTCTTTCTGTTCAGGCCACAACACTACTGAAGCGTCTGCCTGATTTCAGCAGCTCAGACAGACAGTAACAAGTAATAACTGGTACATTCCCAGTCAGTCCCAGTTTGTAGGTTTTATTCATGTGTGACTCCAACAGCATCAGTTTCAGATATCAGCATCAGCACAGAATCTCCATATCAGTGTAAAGTAGTTAAAGCCCTATGAGCTTTGTGCGCTTCTCACTTTTTGGGGACAAGTGCAGAATCCGAGAACAGGATTAAAAAAGCTTAAAACATGCTGCTAAGCTAAACATCTGTATTTCAGCTCAAATGTTTGCAAATGTTTAGCCAGACCAAACAAATGGCCCTGTTTCTCTCAAAGACTCTTTAAAGCCAAATGCAGCCCCATAAGAGATATGATAAAAACAGAGGGCTGGGACTGATCTCACTGGCTCAGTGTAATTACTGTTGTGGGGTGGGGGGGGGGTGGAGTCATTGGAGAAGACGAAAAAACTACATTTTTAAAATTCCAAAAGTCATATATGTCCTGTTTGAGGTCTCGGATTTTAAACTGTCAACCCAAACAAACTGAAGCTCCAAATAAGGACATGCTTTAGTATGAAAATATGTTTTAGCAGCACTGTGCTTCTGACAGTGTGTAATTCAGGTGCTGAGGGTTAAGCTGTCTTCCCGGGCACACGTTTGAAGGTCATGTAGGGCTGTTTGTCAGAAACAGCATGAATGTGCAATCTCCATTCATCAGAGACGAGGCTGAGAGGGGCACAGCAGGTCTCCCTCCCACCCCTCCAGCGAGGGGAGATGGGTGGAGAACCTCAGCAGTCATGCCTAGCACTCAGTCCCTCAGGCCTCTCCTCACATGTCTATCCAACAAAAGTACAGACTGAAGATGAATTACAATAAGATCAGGATCATAGTGTCCTTGGACTGCTGTAAGAGAGAGCAGACCTGCTGTGCCTCATGCATAACCACAACATTCTTACATCTAATCAGGATGCTTTAGAGCCTAATAAGACCCAAGACTGAATACAAATTCCCAGAAATGAATTGTATACTTATAGGTTAAAGGATTTCAAAACAGCCATTTTTAAAAAGTTGCAAGTAATCCAAGGCCTGCACAGGAAGCCACAGAATTTCATTTGGCCTCAATCAGTGTGCTGGAATGCAGGCAGTAAAATGTACAGGTGTTTTTATGGAGTAGACAGAGGAAACTGCTCTTAACCTTTTGACCACCCAAAGGAAACCTCAATTTCCTTTGTGCTTCATTAAGAACACAGGAGGTTTAGTGTGTGGGGACCAGAGAGGGTGCGCTTTCACCTCTCCTAGCCTGAGGCCTGCCTCATTTGAGACTCAGGAGCTGCTCTCCTCCTGTGCAAACATAAACCTGACTCAGCATCTCCCCACCAATAGCCTCCGGGTTTGTGTGGAAACATCCTGTGCTGCATCTCAAATGCCATGACATTGGGAGTGTAATGAAGCTAAGCTAATATCCACACGCAGATCCGCAACGAGCTGCACAGAGAGGCATTTCCAAGACAAATGTGACTTTTCCAATGCTAAGTCTCCCGCCCCAGTGTGGAACGCCTTCATCGTATTTCGTCTTAAAAGGCCAGCAATAACATTGTGCACAAGTGTGTGCACATGTGTTCATCAGGTCGTTCATCATACTGAAACGTGCACCATGTGAATAGCTGTGTAAAAGTATTCACATGGTGAACGGTGTTTCTGGTTACTGCAGGAACAGGGGGGGACATTGTACGTTGGGTCTCTGTGGAGCACAGGTGTTAGAGAGCCAGACCAGAAGTATTTCTGACATTCCATGATACGCAAGGGTTGCCATTCCACTGCAATCTACCATCAGCCCCTCCATCCATCTCAAGCCAGGCATGGTTAAACCCCTGCTTAACTTATGTCAGCTCTCATCTACATAGACAGGAAACTGACAGCATAATCCAGCAACGGGGCAAGCCTTGTTTACAACCAGCACTGACAGCAGACAGCAGGGCAGTATAATTACAAAGGACAGCACATTATGGGCATCCTACACATGGTGGTGGGCGAACAGGCCCCAACTTTCCGCAACCAGCGTCTCAAATTGAAAACCTCTCACTTTTTTCGGTTTGGCTGGCCATCATGCGGAAGCGTTACCAGCGGAAACCCTGCTCTACATCAACCAATAAGGAGAAACAGCACAGGACTAGGCATGAACCAACAAAAATGGGACAGAAGCTCCTGAACGATGCTTGAATTACACCATTCAATGCAGTAACACACCCAAAAAGAATCAGAAAACAAGAATGCATTTATCAAGATCCAGTATCAGCATCGGACTGATAAGCCACACTTTTCATTCAGGAAAGGTATGAGAACACTGCAAGCACTTTATTTTAGATCAGGTGTGATTCACATAAAAACTGAAGTGTTCTGCTTCAAACAACTTAAACCCACAACAGCCACTGTAAATACTCGTCGTTTATAATGTGTTGCACATTCTCTGTCCAGCTGCCGCTTTTATTTCAGCAATCATGTATTGCTGTCTATCTGCATTTCTACACACCTAACACTTCTAGAATATGCTGCTAGAATCCACAGCAGGGCTGGGCAATTAATTTCTACAGGGGGCCACATGAAAAATCTGAACTGTGTTGGAGGGCCGAACCAACATGAACTAAATTCTGCTCAATATTAATTTTCTCCCAATGTAAAAAGCAGAAAATTATATATTTTGATAAGATGCTACTAGGCATGTCAAGACACTGAAATTTCAAACTCGATGCCGATACTAAGGATGGTGCTCGATACCATTTTCGATACAACGGGGAGGGGGGTCTCGGGGAGCTGAGGGTCCCTGTAAAATTTTATGGCACTAAGTTGTTTCCCAGCCGAGCTATGGGGCAAAATGCTCTGTGACAGCTGTTTTTAAAGGTGCGTATCGCCTTTTTTCCCCCCTCAGCAGAGAGGCAGGGCGAGAGGCCCGGGCCTCCAAAGCCCCAAAGCTCCCCCAGGTCTCTCCTGAGGAAGCGGCGCACCTTTAAATCCCAAACGGGCTGTCATGTAAACATTTGGTCCTCAAGGTAGCCGGGGGAGGGGCTGCCCGCTGCAATGCCTGTTGAAAATTGTTGGTCTGCTGCCGATTTCTGTGAACCGGCAGATGCAAAACTGGCATTTAAGTATCGATACCAGTGCTAATTGATATCGAACTTGATACTAAATTTTTAGTATCAATTAGCATCTGAGAATCGATTTTTTGACAACATTATTCATTTGTGATTATGACCGACATACCGCGGGCCAGGTGGGGAAAGACAAATAGGGCCGTATGTGGCCTGCGGGCCGTAAAATGCCCAGGTCTGATCTACAGCAACATATCTGTCACAATATTGTATCCATTCAAACATCGACTATACTAAATGTCTTGTTCTGTTGCTTTGTTCATGTTTCTCTTGCTCTCTCTCTCGTTCTCTTTGCTCGCTGTGTATTTTGTCCTATCTGCGCTTATGTAGTCTTGTGGTGTTTTTGTTTTTATTCGTATGTTCCTCCTTCCTCCTTCCATTGTTTGGTTTTACTGTGCACTCTGTATATGGCAGAAATGACAATAACTTGACATGAATGTGTGAATCCTATATGAATAGTGTGATTATCAAGCCTAAAAACATGTTTCCATATAGGAACAAAGTACAGTTCAGTGTAGTTCAGTATGCACATCTTAAAATGTAGATTATATCTAACATTTACTTGGATAAAGCAAAAAAAATAAAACAGACATTTTAGCATAGTAGCCCAATGTCCCCTAAATTTCTACTCTACTGGAATATAATAAACAGGGGATCAAATATCCGTTTGAATTACAATTCGGATCTAATTTTTTGAATGATGATCTAATACAAATATTGGATTCCAATGTCATCTTCTCAATATACCTGCCATCCAAGTATCACAGTGCAACTGTGAACCCCAAAAAGAACATAAATGCTCCTCAACATACAGTATTCAGTTTCTTTTAGCAGGACTTTCCTCTGGCCTTTTTTCCATACCCTTCAGTTCTCCATGGCCTTGGCACCTGTGGAGTCGCGCTGTATCATTTTTTGCTGAAACAAGGCCAGGCTTTGTTTGAACCGTTCACAGGAGACACTACTCAAAATGTAAGTCAGACAGAGGAATCCCAACCAGCCTGATGTTCAGTCTGTTTTTTGTTTACCTGTTGAAAGTTATCAGAGGGGGGTCAGGGATGATTGACTGGAATCAGGTGTGGTCATGCAGGTTTACTGGTACTCATCTGACTTTGCAGTTTCTTGGCCAGAGTTTTCAAGTATCTCAATGTGTTTAGGCTAGCTAGGGCTATCATAAGAAGAGAAGCCACATCCATCATGCACAGCATGAGTCTGTACGTATACCGTTTGTACGGTACAGCTTGCTGCTTCTGTATTTCTTCTCAAGGAATGAGAGCTGTTTCATATCATCAAGGCCCAACAAGGCCTTTCAAAAGGTAAGAGATTCAAGATTATTAAGTGTGAAACATTGACAGGACTCAGCAGGAGAGGGCAGAAGAAATCAATACAAGCTCAGCCTGTCATGCAACAGCAGGGGCAAGAATACGGAAACTGGCCAAGCGCCCTGTGAACACCAACCCCACAAGTCAAGCCAGTTTGTCCACACAGGAGCGATACCAACATTCAGTGCGTACTCAATCATAAGACATCTAGTGTATGATCCATACTCTTCTATAAAATGCCTGGAAATATCATTCCACAAAGTATGTGCCAAAAACCCATCTGCTTGAACAAGTTGTAACAAAGTACTGTGCAAAAGTCTTGAGCACACCCCTTATTTCATCATATTTTGCTTCCAAAGGCTCTTGTAATTTCAATGTAGTATTGAGGAACAGTTCTCCAGGCTTCCTAAAGGGCGAACCTGACCTAAACTGGTCAGGCTCACCCTCTCCTGAACCTGACCAGTTTTACAGGAATATTCTTTGTTTGTTAAGCCACACAGTGACCTACGTATGAATCATTAAAGAACAACAAAGCACATGTAACTGAAGTCCTGAACTAGTGAAGAAACGGGAGCAGATGATTCCAGATGATCAGGCGGTGATCAGTATACTGGTGGTGCTGAATGCTGAGTGGCTGGAACTCCTTTATTTAGGCTCCTTGTATCTTTTGGCACTTTGCAGCCTGTCGGAGTAAAACATTTGTTCCCATTTTATACAGTTAATCTGCTCAATGTGCCAAAGATAAGACAGTTTGTCAGGCTTTAAATAGTATTGTTGGTTCCATTCTCCTTTAAATAATACAATTACCTGTTGGGCTGGTGTCTGTTACCTGATGAGCACAATGTGGCAACCAAGACACTGAATAATTCACAGACTTGCAGAGCTCTCAACCGTGCTGACACATTCTTTGTAGACTCTATCGAATGATGCCTTTACTTTCTGGCAAATCAAAAACGTTGGCTTTCTAAAGTCAACACAGCCATTGCTTTGCAGAGTCTGTGTCATGGCTGGCTGTCAGTCGAGAGAAGAAAGAGATGAAGGTTTCCAAGTGAGTCAGCAGAACACCAGTGCCTTCCACCGCCACTGATGTTCAATTGACTGAAATAAGTCTGTACGCCATCAAGTAAGAAGATGAAAGGAGAGAGAAACCATTCATTTTCTCAGGCTTCTTTTTGTTTCCTCATGAAACAAACAGCTTGTTAACTAGGGTATGGCCTGACTTTGATCAATTTCAGTTCTGCTTATTGATTACAGTTTTTACTGAATCCCCATTTTGATTCCATAAAGGAAGGCAAATGTTTAGATAACAAAAAATATCTTTATTCTGAACATTGTATCAGCAGCAATGGGAGTAAAATGCTGACTAATACGTAAATTAATACCGATATATTAATGTTGAAGTTTTTTCCTAAAACACCAAAAAAAAATTGGGTACCCAGTACTAGGTATTTTCTTATGGCTTCTATTTTGGAACCTACTTTCAGTTCCCAACACTCTTGTTAACATCTAAAGTGAATCATCACTTTATATTTCCCGCACACAAATCTGATAATCAATTGGCCGAGCACAGATACAAAGAGAGGTTAAAGCTTTCAGAACTGCCTAACCCACACAGCAGACAAATCAATAGTACGGAACCTCATTTTGCCTGAACATATTCACATCGGTCCTCATTGCTGTCAGCAGGCTCAGACAGAAATGAAAGTTTAGCCTGGCTCCTGGGAGCACTTCATTTACAACCATGAGGAACCTGTAAAGAAGCTGTTTTCTCTGTCTGCCTCTATCTCTCCGTCCGTCACTCCTTCTCTTTTTGTACGCCTACGTCTGTTTCTCTCCTCTTTGTCTGTCTCTCTCTTTTTGATCTTTTTGTATCCCCCTTCTCTAAACCTGGGGATTATTTGGAAAGCTAAATAATTAACTTGTGTTATTAAGATGGTGCAGAAGTCTGTTCTAACCTCTGGGTGTGAGACAATGCAAGGCTGTGGGACACTGTGGGAGTCCGTGAGAGACCACGGGAGATTGTAGGAGACCGTGAGAGATGGCCCTCCTGCCGTATTCGGCCTGCTGGGGAAGTGAGCGCATGACTCCAGTCATCTCAGCTCAGCACTAATCGTGGCCATCGCAGCAGAAAATCATTTGTTCCCCTCAATCAAAATAATGAATCAGGAAATAAATCAGCCTGATGTGATTAAAGCAGGTCGGCCTTTCATGTTCACTCGTGCAGACGCAGGGAAGGAGCTCTGCCATGTAAACACAGAGGAGAAGGAAGCGCAACTGATTCCAAGCCTTTAAAGATAGAGAGACAGACACTCACAGAAAGACAGAGAGAGACAGACAGAGAGAGACAGCAAATAACAGACAGAGAGAAAAAGGCACAGGCAGAGAGAGACAGTCAGAGAAACAGAGAGACACAGAGAGAGCGCGCGCGAGAGAGAGAGAGAGAGAGAGAGAGAGAGAGAGAAAAAAAAAGGGACAGACAAAATGAGAGCAGGCCCAGCTGCAGCAGCATCAATAAGGCTCAGGCTCAGACCTGCAGGGCTGCTTATCTTAGAGGGCCTGGAGGACAGAAAGTCGTGGTCAGACTCAGCTGTGCTGACAATCGGCGTCCTCTGGGGCAGCACGAGGAGCACGGACCAACACCAGCTGTGCTCAGACATCAAACGCTTCAAACAGACATCATAACTGTTCCGTCACAGTATCTCTCCAATCGCCAGAAATTAGGAATGAAGCAAAAGCTTTGGCTCTTTAATATGAAGTGGCGATATGTCACTGACTCCAACACTGGTGGCAAAAGGCCCTGCCAAATTTTTAACTGGATTTGTTCATTATTTTAATTCTTCATTCCACTTGAGGTGGGGTGTTACACAAAAAAGGCTCCATATTTAAAGTCTTTACAGCTGGGCCACACCTTTTCATCAACTGTAATATTAATAATAGCTACAATAACAATAATAACATGAGCACTATCAGCATACATAAACATAAAACCAATTTGAAATCTCACGTGATCATTCCAAGGTGGAAACAATAACTTAATTTACAAATCTTCGCATTACTGAATTTGAGATCCAACTTCAAAGTTGGCATGTGGTTAAACTAATAACAGCTAATTAAGAAGGTCTTTAATTTTTTAGGGTAAAGGTGTCAAACATTTCCAAAAAAGACACAGGATCTTTAGGTTAAAAAAATGCAGATGCATTTTCAATCACAACAGCACTGAAGTGAAGGAAAACAAGCATCACCTTAAACTGTAGTCTTGAAACTGGAGATGAAATAACTGATAATCTACATTAACACATTGTGTTCTTAAGTGGGGGGAAAAAACCCTTCTAGGGTTTCTGTGCGGCTGTGGAATGCAGTCGAGAACTAGTTTTAGAAACTGGCAACCCATCATTTTCATTGGCAGTAACATTTAGCAGGATTAGCCATTGTTGATGTGGATTGAGATTATTGGGTGCCTAATTTGTCCCTTGATAAATATAGGGATTAAAAGACCATCAGCTCTCATTGGCTCCATTCAGAAGAGGCTCAGATGACAAAATGTGGGGCAAATGGACTGGAATGAGTCCACACACAGAAGCAAAGGCACTGTTCAGCTCGCTGGGATCTTCAACCCTACAAAATTCTTCATGAAAGGAATCTCTGCATCTCCTCAGAACGAGTGTGTGCAGCGGAGGAGCCAGTCATAATCCTGCCCCCGTACCAGGCGGCGAGGGGAACGTTGGAGGAATGTGGAGAGCTAGATCTGACGAAACCCAAATGGTGTAATTGCTTTCCCAGCGAAGACCACATGCTGAGTAAGAGCAGGGGAGGACAGCAAGACCAACATCTTCAGACGGTTGAAGAAGACTAAAGTTCAGAAGGAACGACCCAGAGGAACTGCCAAAAAATAAGTCTTATGGAATCTCAGGGAGGGTGTGGGGGCCTACAATGGCTGGGGTTTTGATAGAGTGGAAATAATTACCACACATGACCTCGCCTCGCCTCTCTCTCCCTCTGGTTGTTACTGTGTGGTTGTGGGCGGCAACTCTCTGGTTTCGCTCTTTTGTGAGAGTGTGTTCTTGAGTGATCTGACACCACTCGAGGGTGGGTTTACAAAAAACAGGCTCTACACATCAAGACTTCACAGTGGGGCCACACTTTCTTTATCCTCTGTTATATTAACAATAACAGCAATAATACTGATAATATTAACACTATAACAGCCTTTTCTCAAATCTGTGAGAATGCATGAGCAATATGAAAACTCAAGCATAAAAACACCATGTACTGCATGTACAGTACTGTCCAAAAGCCTAATTTCTTTATGTTTTGTTTTTCAAAGTGTTGTTAATCTGGTCTTGAGGAACAGTTCTTCAGGCTTCCTGCGAGACTTTCAAAGTCTCTCATTTGCAGTCCAGTCCCCAAACTTGACCAGTATCAGAGGAATTCTTTTTTGCTTGAGGAATGTTCTTTGTTTGCTGGACTGAAAAATGAGAGATCCATGAATGAATCATTCAAGCAGAAGAAAGTACATCTAACTTAAGAAGAAGAAATAGAAGCAGATGATTCCAGATGATCAGGCGGTGGATCAGTATACTGGTGGTGCTGAATGCTGACTGGTTGGAACTCCACAGGCACTTTGCAGCCTGTCGTGGTAAAAAAAATGCAAAGATAAGAGAGATTGAGAGGCATTAAAGTATTTTTGCACCACCAAGATGAATCAAAGCGAAACAAATACATTTTGCACACCATTAGAAGACTTCTGCACACCAATAGAGAACTTGAGATACAATTTGGCATGTTGTCAAATTAATAACCGCTAACTCAAGGCTTGGAAAAAGACACAGGAAAAAGATCTTTAGGTTAAAAAAAAAATCCCAAAATATTCACATCTGGGCAAATGACCTCTGATTTGAGCTGTAGACTGAGGGGGGAAATAAAAAAAAATGTTTCCATGAAAGGACAAAAAAGAATTATCATCCATGACAGGATGGGTCAGCCCAGAAACGTCCAGATGGGCCGTGAACTAAAAGAGCCATCATGATACCCGTGACTAAAGAGGTGCCAGACTCCTCTCACTACATGAAAGGTGGTTAGAGTGTATTACATGGAAAGGAGAAAAACAAGACTCTTGGGCACAGCAAAGTGGTCCAGGTAGAAAACAGGCCTTGAAAACAAAACCACAAACTTAACCTTGCAGAAAACAGATTAATGTTTTTCTATTAAATTCATGTCTTTCACTCAGAAGTTCAGAAACATTAAGCTAAAAGTGCCACCTACTGCAGTTCTCACATTAAACCATGTTCCTTTTCCGGTGTACTTCCAACAATTAATGCACTTAGCAACGATATCACAGAAGTAAAAGCACCCCCTTCTGCTGGAATTAAAAGGCCCGTATATGATCTTCCAAATTCGGGATAAAAAAATAAACGTGATAAATAATCCTCATCACTTGTGTGTGTTGTGTTTACAAGCTGACATTAATACCTCCGTGCAGCACGGGCAGCTGGGGGCTCACAGTGATTCTAACTTTCCTTGTCAGCGTGAACATCCTTTGAGCCTTAATGGCTTTAATGTCAGCCTCCGGAGACCAAGGAGCCAAGACAGGCACGACTGCCCACCCCCTCTACTGGCAACACGTTCACAACCGAGCCTCCGGTGGCAGGGAGGCGAGAGGTGGAGCACTGAGGACGAGCGCAGCTGTGCTGAGGAGACTGCAGAGCAGAAACAAGGGCTCACACACTCAACTCTAGTGCTGGAGAGTTTAGTTCTACCACACTTGGTTTGAATGTGGGCTAATCAAGTGATCCACTGATTATTTTGTCACTTTTTATTTTTCTAAGATGAAAAGGCATAACTGAACAGAAACATAATGCTGAGCTTTTCCAAGATTCCACCATTACCATGCACTTCTATCTCTCATCTGTGTGTGTATACAGACGTATGTATGTGTGTGTACACACACACACACACACAGACACACACACACCTCAAAAAAACACAGG
>JBBJLS010071045.1:0-11397 GCA_037577275.1 Bryconaethiops microstoma | reverse complement strand
TCAATGCTCACTCAGGATCTTTGTGGGGGTCTGAAAATAAAGGTGGGGTGGGGGGTGGGGGGGGGGTAACAAATTAAGCATGAGTACATCTCAAAAGAGCTACAAATACCGAACAATAATAAGATAAAGTCAAAGAAATGTCACCCCAACCTCGTCCAGCAAGGGGCGCCAAATGCATCAGTCCTGTAAGAGAAAACTCAAGGCCTCCCTAGATGACTTTAACGCGACCCTTTAGAAAGTTTTGAACTCTGCTCAGTGTTTGTGAGAGTATGAGAAATGTGCTTTTCTGGCATTTTCTGTTCCTGGTTCCTGGTTTTGTCTCTCTAGGAGAATGCACTTTAACTCATGAGTAAGTTTTTCCTCTGAAAGCTGAAAACCAAATTCAACTACATGCTGCTCCAAAATAATATTAGATAGTACCATCCTGCCAAACAACAGAAGCTCAGCAAATGAGAGCATATCAATATTAAAGTAATAAAGTGTTTGTGATGACATATTCTTAAAAAGCAGCGTTTCTGCTTATTTATTCTGTTTACAAGAACAACTAACTTGGAAATTTGACCACTAGTAAATAATTTACGGCTTTATTCAAGCATAAAGAGAGAATCATCAAGTTATAATGATTGTTGTGACAATACTTTTAAGATGTTTAGATGTGAAGTACTTTATACTATTGCTTATGGAAAGAAATTTGGCAATATTGCTCAATATACAGATATTCTGGTATATTTCACATTATTTTATTACTTTTTGCAGTAGTAATAATAATAAGATAATTTAATTAATTTATTGCTACCGTCCTACTTCGTCACTATGGTCTTTATGTGGATCATCATTATGTGGATTATCTACATAATCTGTATGAGAGAAGAAGCAAGCAAGTTTTTTTTTCCGGAGATGTGCTGTCCTCAGTTGCCAAGAGTTACCAACTGAATTACCAATTTGTGTCACACAAGTTTATGCATAGTGTTCAAGTGAGCATTAAAATGAGCCACAACAAAAAAACGTGGAAGTTTTGAATGTGCTGTGGAATTTCACACTGGTTCTAGCACATATCTCGTAAACTGGCAGCCTAATAGAACTCTTAACATCTCTATTAAAAAGACTCTGATAGGACTCTTTTGAGCTGTGCTTATACTCAACAGCTGCAAGAAAAGAGTACAGAAAAATGAATGAGGATATTCTGCTAGGTTTAACTGAACATGTGAATTATTTTTACTTTCATTAATAAAAGAGTCCAATGTTGTGCATAAACAGGACTAAAGCTTAAAAATGTACTCTTCACTGCCTTGTAAAAAACATGGAAATTAATCTGCAAAAGCAGTCAGTTTTGAATATGTTTTGGTATGTTTCACAAAAACTAATGCAAAAACATGTATATGTTTTGATCTATTCCAACTGAAACAGTTTAACCCCTCCCACTGACACTGAAGTTATCACTTATAAAAAAAAAAACACCCCATTCTAAAGAGAGGCTGGATAATGTTTGTGTAAAGATGACTTTTGAACCTAAAATCGCATATAAATGAACCTCAAGGGGAAAATAAAATACGAGGGAAAGGGGTTGTGAGCCCTTTAATTCTTCCAGACGGTGCAAACGGACACTGTGCGTACAACTATGACAGTTGACACTGACTGCGCTCCTCCAACTGCATCGCTGTTTTTTATTCTACCAGCCAAAGCTCCGCCTGTCTGCCTGTTTCTTCATGACGACACATCTTTGGCTTTAGTGGGGTAGACGGAAAAAAACAGGATAAAACCTACATTCCTGTAAGTAAGAAAAGATTCCTTAATGTCTTAATATCGTAATGTTGTCCTTTCAGTGAGACAACAATGAGACCAGATGAAAAGGAGACTCTTGCCAGCAAACTCACATTAGGCTTTCTAGTCTTAGTAGAGGTCTCAGTAAAATCAAACACTGTGCTCAGATTTGCATAAATGGTAATCTCCAACTAAACACAATAATCTCAAAATGAGATACCATTTCTCATCTGAGACTAAGTGCCTTCTGTGAGTAACCATTAGAATTTTTTTTCCTTGAAGTCTCTTTTCTGTCTTATGCTGTTTGTTCCTCCCAATAGATTTTTGGTCGAAGATCAACCTTTGGGCAACAGAATTTGCCAGTGGGCTGCGAAGAAAAAAACAGCCTTTCAAAAACCAATTGATTCGGACACAGCTGGCCTTCTTCAGTGTGACCCAAGGATGCAGAATTTGTGACCTTCTGGACATGACCTTTGAGTTGACACTATCTTTTGTGGCAGGCTGTTGGTTAGGGGCTCCAGAATGTGTTCATAGCATTATAAATGATATATTTCCCTCGGGATTATAGATGTGTCTGCAGTTAAAGCGAAAGCAGCAATGGTCCTTATCTTATAAAGCAGACAGCTGCCTGGAAACCCCTCCCTTCTGTGACGACTTCCTGAACATCGCCTTCCCGTAACATGTGAGAAACATACAAAAAAAAATACATTTCCCCTTTTCACAACGCTGTCGCCAATATTCTGCACTGTACCAATGATTTTGGCTCATTTTACATCTCCATACCTGCCATCATATAGTGTCTCCATGAGGTAAACAGTAGTATTTATATTTCCACACCTTCAGCTTTATCACAGTTTTAGATCTTTATGACGAGCACTCGTATCGAAATCGATACCCCTGTCATGTACTACTTTACCTTTCTTTCTTTCTTTCTTTCTTTCTTTCTTTCTTTCTTTCTTTCTTTCTTTCTTTCTTTCTTTCTTTCTTTCTTTCTTTATTTATTTATTTATTTCTGTTAGCTTAGTGCCTTCTGGTAGTTATGTGTACACAGAATTAGATAATAGAAAATGAAAGGTTTCCATTAGAGAATCTTCACTGATCGTGAGAGGTACACTAGGTTGAAGCTGTTCAGAACTTTAACTGTTAACATATTTTATTGTCAGCTTTATTCAGAATCAGTCTCAACCTACACTCACTCCATACAGTCAGGGCACTTCAGTGTAAATGTTTGGTTATTTTTGTTTGTTTAAACCTGACTATGTGTCCCTCATTCACTGTATTTTCCCCCAAGCTTTAGTTTCACTATGAGGCTGCAGGCGGTACTGTTGATCATGTCCGTGGTTCTGGCAGCTGATACTGGTTAGTGTTTTTCTTCTGCGCGCACACACAACCAGACACACAGAAATAAACACTTATTTATTTGTTTATTGATTTATTTATAGTGTGTGAATATTCTATGACTAATCGGCTCCACAAAGACAAAGTAGCATATTTATGGGTAGTTTTGACTGATGTTGAACAAAGCACTAAATTCAAATGCACAGGAACTAAACTGGTTACAATGTCTAATATAAAAATGTCTGGAGTACAAAGTATGTTTTTACTGTGTAATGAAGAAAAAGTACCCTATATTCAAGTGAAGTACAAATCTTACTAAGTAATACTGGAGTAACAAAGGACTCGCTCAGATTACACAGGTCAACAACAAAAGAAAATTGTAATCATCAGAAACCACAACACACTTTTCTAACCCAGTTTGTCATGCTGATTTCAGATCTGCTCTCTTTTTTTTCAGTCACATGAACTTTTTGAATTATGAGTAATATTAGATTTGCAATAGACTTGCATGCAGTTTTTATTAAACTGCAGGCACCGATCAAGTAACTGTTTCAATATTTTCAGTGCGGAGTCAGACAGGTGCACACTGTGGCATAGATATAATGACCAGTGTCAGTCAGCTGCCACTGTTTCTTCAAAAACGCTTAATATATGAATATTATATGCTAATTATACCACTATCATGCAATATATGACTAGCTTCATCACAAAAATTGTACGTGCGGGAAAAACTAAACACAAATTTGAAATCAGCATGAAAAACACTACAAACCCACATAAACTTATCTATTATTCATTGATTATTAATTATTGTTTTCACTCCAGATTTACGCAATGAAAGTGATCAGGTCTGCGCTGAGGACACCTGCCATCCTGATGTATGCAACTGCATAGTGTTTTTTGCATGATCTTATGAAACCCAATGAAACCCATTTAAAGTCTACAAATGTATTTTTCCCTCTCTTATTTACCAGTATGAGGATGAAGCATTGTTTGAGAAGAACTCTGATGGACATATGGTTTTACTCAATAAGTCTGAAAGTAGGTTTTTATGATTTCTTAAACATTATTTCATTACATTAATGTTTCACCTAATGGGAAGTAAAATGTTGGTACTTTTGTGTACAAATAGAATTCACCCAGTATATACTCTTGAATGCAATGTCATAGGAGAACCACTTTTGGTTCTTAAAAAACATTCAGTGGGTGGTTCTTTAAGGTACCATTTTTATGAGGTGTGTGAGTGGGAAGAGCCTTTTCAAAGTTTTCCTTTTCTAAATATATTTTGTAACCAATTTAAAGGTTCTGTGAACCCTTATCAAACCTTAATGAGGTAAAGAAACTTTAAAACGATATGAAGCCTTTAAAAAGCTCTTCATACATTTACAAACATGTTTTCATTTTAGGAACTAATGCTATTGCCCAACCAACATTTTTTCAATTTTCAGGTCTTTATAATTTTAGCTCATCTGATATCTCCTGCATCATCATCTCTAAGGTACATGACATAAAATGCTCCTGGAGCACAAGTGCACTGCCTAAGGAGGCACAATATTCTGCTTCGACCCAGTAAGTGTTGAGTGCATAGTATATAGTTTATTCCTGTATTAAATGCAACAGCAACGAAAACGAATTCTTCACCAGTTTAACCTGTTTTGTTTTTTTTTTCCTTTTTAAAAGTCATGACAATAACTGCCATTGTCTTCCTTCAGTTTATGCAGTGAGGATGGGAGCTACCGCTTAACCCACTATTTGAATTGCTCCTCAAATAGTAAAAAGGAACGGGTTGAGTGTCAGAAGCATATTCCTCCGTCTACGGTTTTCATGTTTCAAGTGAATATTTCCATACCCAGTCACTGGTACATCATATGCAGGACATATAAAGCAGCAGATATTGGTAAGATAAAATGCCCAATGTGCTTGTCTCTTGCTTTAAGTGTGATTTACTCAGCTAATCCCATTTACATACATGTTCAATTTAAAGTAATTCTTGTTGTTAGAAGCTGTGTTTGGGGGGCCCTTACCACAAATCCAACTTGGGATATCCCATTCACTCAAATTGTGTATGCAAGAAATGTTTTGCATGCAAGAATGAATATGAATGAATGCTTAAGTTTAATAAAGGAAATGTAAGAACTCAATAACTAACAATACACATATTGAAACAGTCTTAAAGCAACACAATAGTTTCTTTATGTAAATAATAAATAAAATAATACAGGACTATGTTTACATTTAGCAGATGCTCTAATATTAACATGATTAGAAGCTTATTAGATTAGTACTTCAAGAAACACAGGTATAATGAAGGGGGATTATACTTGGTATTATAGTATAACTCATATTTTTCCCAACAGAAATATTGGACCCCCCGGAAATGTCTGTCACAATGTCAAAAGGTTTGGAAATAAAGTGGTCATTGCCAAAAAGTGCTCATACTACTTACAGAGACTGTTTTGACTATCAGTTAAAGATCAACAATGACGTAAGGATCTCCCAGATTTGTCTGTCTTGAGCTTTGCTCATACATCTGTATTCTAGTTTCTCATTTCTCATTTATCTTTTTACTGTCACAGACTTTCACTCTATCAGGCGTCAGTAATTATACAAGAAAAAACATTGACCCAACAAAGAGCTATAGCATTCAAATAAGAACCACAATCAGTCCTGTTTGTGTCACAAGTGTCAATTGGAGTGCCTGGAGTGAAATCAAGGGTGAGCTCACATCTTCCTACTAATTTTGACTTTTGGCATTCACATGGAACACATAATATGATGGTTAATATGTCTGTTCTTTGTATCAGTGATTGGCCCAGCTGAAAATCCCTACCGTCTTAATGTCTCGGTGATCGTATCCGTGATTCTAGTGCTTCCCATGATTCTTTTGGCTTTTCTACTGGTCTGCAAGTTCCAAAGGTAAAGTGTTTTTTATCTGTGTAGACAATCTCTCATTTAATTAGTTGACTATATCATGCACTCTATTTGTCCTATTTGACCGTTTAAATTGTTTTGAAAAATATATTCAGAGCATGTGGTCTAATTGTTTGGGCAGCTGTCTGAAGTGTGAAAAGGAAACGTTCTCAATCTCATAGCCACTCCCACCCAACAGGCTTAACATTCAAAACGCAGTTGTTGTTAAGTTCCTCCAGTGGCTTGGCTTACTCCAGTGCATGCCTTGCAAAAAGAAGCCTAGTTAATTTCCTTAACAGTGTATTTGGAGTATATAAAGAGTACCAAAAGTTCATTTTTTTATTGCTTGCATTTTATGGAAAAAATGTTACTTCTCCATAACTTTAGTTAAGTTTACTTCTCTGCATTTTTCATAGTATATTGTAAAACAGTACATTTTATAATGCAAAATACCAAAGCAATTTAAACAAAAAGATTGTCAGTTGGCATTTTATTTTAAGTGGGTTATTTAAAAATTAACTAGCCTTTTAAATGTCTATTGTCGTGTAAACTAACCCTTCTCTAGCAGTTTGTATAAATAACTCACCAGAAGTGATCAGACAAGCACATTTTGGTTGTTTCACCAGAAGGTCATGAGTTTGATCCCTGGCGATGTCTGTCTTTGACTGGACATGTGCCAGTTTAACCTCCCTAGCTTGATAGCATCATGTGATTGGAAGAGACCCAGCTAGTAGGGGGCATTGGTTATGACTAATTTGGGGAGTAAAAATAACATATGTAAATACATATTATATATATATATATACATTTATATATACATATAATAAATGTATAATTACAGCCATAGAAAAAAAAAAAAAAAGGGACCACGTTGTTTTTATTTCTGGTTATTGCTTTTGTAATTTGTGTGAGTGTGTCTGTGTAAAATGTGCATGTCATTGTTTTATACACTATTGATCACACTTGATTCAAAATTCCAAACAAGAAAAATGTTTGGAGAAAATTTAAAAATCATACATATAAATAATTTATTATACCTTGGAAATGTTAAACGACACAACACTCTTACATTATTTTACTACTGCAACAGTTAAAACAGTGATGTTAGGAACACAGTGTGTGCATGTGTGACTCTGTTTCATCCCATCAGAAACTGAATCAGGAGTGAAGCTGCTGGAATACAGCAGATTGAAAAGCTGCTACACAAACACTACAGCACTCACAACACATACGGAGGCATTTATTTTTTACACACTGCAATCATAAAACAATAGCAACCTGTGCACTTTACACACACACACACACACACACACACACACACACACACACACACACACAGCCATAAATTGTACCAACAGGGAAGAGAATGTTTTTCCATGGTTGTAGAACCCAGCATATTCAACAAGGGCCCTCACCCCCTCTTGTGAAAAAGGGTGTCAGTGCTGAGGATGATATGCTACTGCATTTCTGGTCACAACTGACAAAACAATAAAAAACGCTTGAGTATATGTGTAGCGCGTCTGCACAGATATCCTGGAAGTGTAAGGTAGCTGGAGCTCTGAAGTGACAGGTGTTTCTGAAGTGGAAGATGAGTATAGCAGGTGTGTGGTGAAGTGGAACCTGAAAAGCCGCCCCAGCGAACTGGAATCCACCAAATACAGAGTGACAGTACTTATTTTAAAAAAACACAACAACTTTACTTTGTGTTGACAGCGGTGAGTCTCCCATAAATATGAGACTGGAGAATATGTATTTATATTTCATCTTTCTTCTTTTTTTTTTTAACAAAAGTACTCATGTCACAATTATTGGCACCACATACTTACTTTGTGCAGTGTTGCCATCATAACAGCAATGAGTCTCCTATAAATATGAGACTGGACAATACAGAGCAAGCAGTCTGAGAGCACTTGTTCATAACTCATCGGAACACACTCCCTCAGTCAGACTGAGTGGCAAAACATGCTGCAACATGGCTGCGTTTTCAGAAACTGAAACCAACAGCAAAACAAACAGGATACAGTGGAACAGGATACAGTGGAACAGGATACAGTGGAACAGGATACAGTGGAACAGATACAGTGGAACAGGATACAGTGGAACAGGATACAGTGGAACAGATACAGTGGAACAGATACAGTGGAACAGGATACAGTGGAGATTTCCATTCCTGACTCTTTAAGCCTTTGGATTTAGGAAAGTTTTTCATAGGGATGTTTATTCTGAAGCCCAGGATGCAGTTTTTATGAAAGGATTCATTTCTACTTTTGCTCAGCAAGTGGAATGTGCAAGGGCTCAGAACTAAAATACAAACTTTATGCTTTTATTTTAATATTTGTTTTAAACCCTAAAGAGTGCAATCCCTCTTAGCAACTACTGACTATTTCTCTAAATTAGCAGGACAGAAAATAAATTGGTCAAAGCTTGGAGCTTCCATTGACATCTTACTGCTCTTACTACTCTTTTACCGTTATTTTCTAAAGCTCCAGAAGGGAATAACATATTTGGGTGCCTTATATACTCACCAGAAGCCAACTGATCAGGGCTGACTAGGTATATCTAATCTTTTGCTTTCATTATAATTCCTGTATAAGACATTTCCAATATTGTTTCACTCACTCCATCTAATATCTCGGTCTCTTTGAATAGTGATTGTGATGGCATTCTTAATTTTTTTTATCAGCAAAGCCAAAGTTTGTGCCTCCAATTCTCTACATATGCCTGCTGTCCCTCATGTACCTCAATTTTTAATTTTTTTACTCCACTATCTCTTGAGGACTTAATATCTTTGATTAGTATCTTTGACAAGCAATCTTCTTGTACTTTAGATGCTTTACCAACTTCCCTGTTTTTAAAACTTTGTGACTTAACTGGCCTAGACTATTATCTATTGTTAATTGCTCTCTGCACTCTGGTTTTGTCCCAAGTTACTTTAAACATGCTGTTCTTCATCCCCTGCTGAAAAAACCCAATCTTGATTCCTCCATTATAAAAAAAGTATAGGCTCACTCTCAAAACTGCTGTTCTTTTTTTTTTAAATTACACAAGGTTTTCAAGTAACAGCCGGCTTCCTTCCTTGAGACTAATAAGCTGTTGGACCCATTTCAATCAAGGTTTCGAAACAATCATTCCACAGATACTGCCTGGCCAAAACTTTCAAATGACTTACTAATGGCTGCAGACACTGGCAAGTGCTCGTTACTAGTAATGCTTGATCTTTTGACTCTGATGACTATTAGATTCTTTTAGATAGGTTAACGTACTCAGTGGCGTTAGTCTGGTTTTCATCTTACTTAGCTGAGAGGAATTTTTCAGTTTATGTGGGTGAGTTCATGTCGAGGTTCTGTCCTTGGGCCTAGTTTTTTCCATTATATATGTTACTGTTACCTCACATTATCAATTCTTTTTTAGAGATAGCTCTTTTCATTTTTATGCTGATGACATCTAGCTCTATTGTTCATTTAAGCCCCAACATTTATACAAGCTTGCTCTCCTTGTTGACAGTCTTATTAATATTGGGCTTTTACCCAACAACTAAATTCTCAGAAAATTGAGCTTATAATTGTTGCCCCTCCTGACGTATACAAAAGCTTTTGTCACTCTTTATCTTCTCTTGGGTTTGTCTGTTTAACGTAGGTGTTGGTGCTCATGTGAGGTCCCTTAGCTGCTCCTGTTTTTTTTCCATTTGAGAATCTTAACGTCTGTTTTTTCTAAGGCTGAGATGGAAATGCTTATTCTTGTTTTTATGCTGTCATGCATTGATTTCCATAGCTCTCTTTTTACTAGGTAAGTCTGGTATACTTGCCTTCATACCATCCAAAACGCTGCTGCTGGTCTTTTAATTTGCTCCCATAAGTGGACTCACATCTCTCCTATTTTACTTTCACTGCATTGGCTCCCAGTGGAATTTATACAATATAAAATCCTCATCCTCACCTATAGAGCCCTACATGGTCAGTCTCCTCAATACACTGTTGACTTCCTGCAGCTTTATACCACCAATCATACACTGAGATCCACCTAACAAGGGCTTTTTCTGTACTGAGCACTAGACTGAAAACTCATGGAGATTGTGCGTTTCAGTCTGTTGGACAGTCTTCCATCAGCACTGGTGCAATCGGTTGAGTTTTAAGGCCCAGTTTAAGCTTTACTTACTTACTTACATTTGGTTCAGTGGTCACTTCCTCCTAAAAAAACTTAACCCTGGTCAGATATAAAACATCATATATGCTGCTCACTTCCTGTTGTTTATATAAAGGAAACTTTTTTACATCTGTTGAGGTTCTTATAAATATGGACTGTCCTCAAAGTAAGATGTTCTTGCAAGTTCACAACAAACTTGTAACAGGAGCAATTCGTTACTTTTACACATTTGATTTGAATGTCTCATTTACTGATAAGAAATATTAGAAGATTCTTTATTTGTCACATGCACACAGTGAAATTCTTTCTCTGCATTTAACCCACTCACCAAGTGAAGCAGCAGGCTGCCGCCAACGAGGTGCCCGGGGAGCAGTGTGTGGGGACAGCACCTTGCTCAAGGTTACCTCAGGTGACACTAGCAGATGGGATTTGAACCCCAACCCTCTAACTGCAGGGCCAATGCCCTAACCACTAGACCACCCAGCTGCCCTAACCATAGTAAAATACATCCAAAACTGTATCCAGGGAAATCAGAAGTAGAAACTGAAAATAATCAAAAGCAAAATTATCAGTTGACTTTTACTTAGAACCCCCTCTAAGCTGAATGGATTTAGGCAACTCTCACTGGATGTCGTCCCAAGATCCCACCTCATGTGAATAGTACCAGCTGTAAAGCAAAGTGGCATCATATAAGTTTCATGCATCGTGAAATAACCTCACTGCACAGATCAGTCACACTGCATGAATGATCCACTTGTGTCAGGAACAAGGACAAGAGCAAATGAACAGCACATTTATTGTCTAGATTAATCATATGAAGTTTATTTTTTGTGTTCCTTCCAGCTTTTTGTATTTCCCCCATGGCAAAATCTGGTACATTTAATTGTTTGGAAATTACACATCAGTGTCTGTGGATCACCAGTCTATTGGTAATTTGTAAGGATCACTGTTGAGTCCAACTGCCTTGAATTTAAGCGGATTGCAGCACGTTTTGCCACTCAGTCAGACTGAAAGGGCATATTCTGATGGGAAAGTGATATCAGTGTGTTCTTTATGCAGCATGTCGTGAAAGTTTAACTATAAATATAGGGAGAAAGTGTGTAAGTGTGGATTTTTAAAGAAAATCCAAAATATTTGTAAAATTCCATCAGTATAACAACTAATTCAATCTAATTTAGGACTGATTTGCTAAGGCAGGTACTGGATGGTACCTGTAAATCCTGGTTTTCCTGTAGTTTTATATAT
>JBBJLS010071044.1:0-11398 GCA_037577275.1 Bryconaethiops microstoma | reverse complement strand
TAGTGGCACCTCTGAGGTACCCTGAGTAAGGTACCGTCCCCACACACTGCTCCCCGGGCGCCGTGTTCCTGGCTGCCTTGGTGAATGCAGAGGAAGAATTTCATGCTGTTCACACTGTGTGCTGTGGTGTGTTCAAGTATGACCGAATGATCACTTTCAGTGCAGGGTCACTCCATGGAGAAAGCAGAAGGGCCTGTACAGAAATAGTTAAGTTCATCTGTGGCATCATCCATACTTATTCAATAAATTAACAGCAGCACAAACAAAAGAAAGTTTATATATTTTTGTCCTGTGTGTGGAAACTCTATATCTTCTGCCTAAAAGTAGAAGCACAAACGCCCTATGGAGGGGGTGGTCAGTATGGTCCAATATAGCCAATACCCTCCCAAGCACATGACAGTCATACAGATCACTAAGTTGAGATTGAGTTATACCAATGACCTTATCAGCTACACTGACAAGCTGGCCAAGCTTATTTCTCTCTGCAAGGTTGAGGTTACCGAACCATACCACAATAGAGAAGGACAGTACAGACTTAATAAAGGTTCTATATAACAGCGTCATCATTTTGGTACAAACATTAAAAGATTTCATTTTTCTCAAAAAATACAGACGCTGCTGAGCCTTCTTATGGATAGCCTCAGAATTGGCTTGGAAATTTGATTTGTTGTCTAACACTGGTAATTGTCTACCAATTCCACCTCAGATTGCACTATCACTATTGCCTTAGAAGTGGCAGCAGACTTCCTAAAATCAATCACCATCTCCAGTTTTTGACACATTCAATTCCAAAAAGGAATCCTTACACCAAGTCACAAAGTTGTATACTACTGGACCATAACCCAGTCCCCCCCTGCATTCAATAGACTAATAATGACTTAGTCATTGGCAAACTTAATAATTTGAGTATTCTCAACCTTCTGCAGCCGTTTGTGTACAGATATAGATGTAAAGGAGAGGTGAAAGAACACACCCTTGGGGTGAACCAGTGGATGAGTGGAGCTTCATCCACTGGTCAAAGGGTCAAAAGGACACCATTGACCCTTACACACTGTGTTCTCCCTGTCATAAAATGTAAAATCCACCCAGTGGTGTTAAAATCAAGTTTAAATTCAGAGAGCAAACATGGCTGTATAGTGTTAAACGCAAAGGAAAAATCAATGTAAAGAAGTCTGGTATAGGACATAGGGCTCTCCAGATGGTGATACAGACTGTTCAAGACCTCCACACCTCTACCAACTCTGTATGCAAATTGCAGGGGGTCTAAGAAGCCCTGCACCTGAGCTTGGACCACCTGCTTTATAACTTTATCAAAGGTCTTCACCACTAATGATGTTAGTGCGACAGGTCTAAAGTTGTTTAAGTCCTTGGGGTTTGAGCACTTAGTAACAGGGACAATAATAGAGTGTTTCCAAATGCCAAGAATCATCTGTTGTTCCATACATACAGTAAATGTAGAATGGAAAATGCCCCTAGTTGCTCCGCACAGGTCTTGAACACTTTGCCACAGTCCGGGCCTGGACTCCTACAGTGAGTCCGCCTTAGCATCCTCACAACCGTACCAGTGTCCAGGCTGATTTTATAAGAGCCTGATTTAGTTCTGCACCTCAAACTGTTTATCTGCTCTGTAAAGTCACACTTATCAAATCTCAGATAGAATTCATTAAGTCTATCAGCAAGATGTCTGTCGGAAGTTTGACTTCACTGACACCCCTCACCTGGCCACCTGTCATTTTTCTCATACCATTCCAGGCAAGTCTGGGGTTATTTCTCCTGAACTCTGCCTCTATCTTATCTTTATAATTGATCTTTATATTTTGCTTTCTTTATCTCTGCTCTTACCAACTCTCTGAGTTATTTAACCTTAGTTTCATCACCCCTATTTAAGGCAGCTTACCTTTGATTAATCAGTCTTTTCAAATCAGAAGACACCCATGGCTTGTTGTTAGGATAAACCATAACTTTCTTAGTAGGAATCACAGAGTCTTTACAGAAGACATACCACATCAATAAGTTTATGTATGTTATCAGAGGAGTCCACAAACACAGACCAATTGGTACAACCAAAACAGCCCTGTAGGGCAAGAGAGTTATTCACAGACCAGACGTCCACCCTTTGCCTCACCACCTGCTCACGTTGCAGGACAGTCTTATATATTGGAAGAAGGTAGATAATGTCCAATGATCCAAGAGGTGGAGCGGTGACTTTATACGCCCCTTTGATGGGACCATAGCATAAGTCCAAGGCGCAACAAACAAGCATGATGGACTACTTAAGGCTGAGGTGCTTAAAAGGCAAATTTCCAACATTCATGCATCTCTGCTGGGACTGTTTGGTGCCTGGGACGGCGGTATTTTGGCCATCACCCTCAACGAGCAGAACAGTGGATATTTAAAGGGCTTGAATACAGCAGGAGTCGATGTGGATGTTCCAAGGCTGCTACGACATCTCCCCTCCTTCTCCTGCAAATTTGAGCTCGGAGGACTCCCTGTCTGGTAAATAGCTCTGTTGGTGCCGAACGAACCCAATCGTGACCTCAAAGTGCCCATTTTGCCCCGCACCAGCTCAAGCTTCACCACCTTGCACTTCCCCAGCCTACCTCTGAACACTGAGACACCATCACCCACCTTCACTTCTCTTGCAGTTTGGCTTGATTTGGTTTAAGCTGCTTAGATTGTCGTGGCCTGTCCTTTTATAGGTGCCACTTGTTTCTGCTGTGGCTTCCTCGTTCTAAGTGGTGGTTGTTATTTCTGACTGATGTTGGCGGGTGCTGCTCTGTTTTGTTCCTGTGCCCTGTTTGCCGACTGCGTTGTATAACGAAGCTGTCTGATGGTATGTAGCGTATTTTGTTTATTTATCCTTCTCTATTTTTTTCTTCTATTTGTTAATTGTGGCGTTCCACAGGAATCAGCCAGTAGTCGGCATTCTCCGCGTTAAGGTGGACTGAGGTTGACGGGCACGTGAAAGGAACACAGAGTGCTTTGCCTCTACTGGGGTGCCTGCATGCACGTTATTGTTATTTGGTATTTCAGTTCTAGCGTGGCTACTTAATTTCTTTCTTTGGTGCATTGTTTCTTTTGTTCCTTATTGTCTTAGTAGTTTTTGTATTTGCTGTTGGTACTTTTGTCTCCTCTGATATTGCTTTGTATTTACTTTTTTATATTTCATGTTATTTCATTTTTCTACTTTCTTCCATGTATAATCCTTTGTTGTATGGCATTATAATTCCAATTTGTTATTGGATTTTCGTTTAATATGTTCTAAATGTCAATTAATTTGTTGAGTGGCCTGTTTAGTAGTTAGTTTCTTTTGCTTAGTATTTTATTTTTTCCTTCTCTTTCTTTTCTATTTGGTTAGATTACTGGCAGGAGGCCATTTTGGGAGAGCTGCTGATAGCCAGATTTAGGTTTCAGCCTCTGGCTGCTGTATGTGCTATATTCTGTTATCTTGTGTTTGTGTGTATTTCTGATTTTGTTCTTGTTCCTTCTAGGAGCTGGGTACCTGTAGTGGGTGTCCTTTGAAGATGGTGGAACTTTTTTCTGTGTGCTGTGTTCCAATATTGCAGTCTTGACTTCTCGTGTGTGTGTGTGTGTATATGTGTGTGTGTGTGTGTGTGTGTGTGTGTGTGTGTGTGCCTACCCCACCAACAGTAAGTCCTAGCTTCAAGGCTTTGGTTTTCCCTTGCTACCTTGGTTTTATGCAAGTTGTGGATGGTTTTATTGTCCTTTTTAATTGTGTATTGAATAAAACAAAGCTTTTGATGGGTGGAGTCATGTCTCCTGCCTCTTGAGTGATGAATTTGCATTCCTTTTGAAACATTGCTTTGTAGTCAAAGGTTTTATAGGTCCTTGGGTGAAATTCCCAAGGTGGTGTAGTCGGTTTAGTTTATTCAGAGTAGCTATTAGCACACATTAATAAATACATTGCTCCGAGGTCCCTCCTTCATGCCACAGAATGATTGTTAGGGAATAATGGTATTTCTCAGGGAATTATGGCATTTAGGGAATGATGGTGATTGTTAGTGAATGATGGTTTTTGTTGAGTAGTGATGGAGTTTGTCAGGGAATTATGGCATTTGTTTGGGAATGATGGAGTTTTGGGAATTATAATATCTGTTGAATTATAATCTTTATTGGGGTATGATGACATGTTTACTTGTATAATTATTGTTTTTTCAAGGAATGATATTTGTTGTGGAATTAAAGTGTTTGTTTGGGAATGATGAAGTAGAATGTGACTGTTACAGAATGTTGTGGTTTGATGGAGAAAGATGTGTATTTTTTTGATAGATTTTAACTGAGTAGTTTTAATTTAGTAGTGTTTGATGCTGGGGTTGCAGATCCTTAGTTTCTAAAAGCCACATCTACGTAACAGCTCCATCTGCACACAACTATCCTTAAATTAAAGGATATTTTAGTGACCAGTGGACAAGCGGTCTTCTTTAGCCCTGCCATAAAACCTGCTGACCCAGAAATAGATTGCTATATATATCAGATAAATCAAGCAAGGGCGAGCATAAATACAGCTGTGGGGACAAAATGCTGAGTCAGACTTGCTACCCTGGCTGAGGAAGTGCATTATTGTAATGAGACCCTAACTCTGCTGTGGCACGGAGCTTGATATATAAAGCATCCAGCTGTTCTATTTCCCTAATTCACTTAGAAGCAGTGTCCCACTGCCTTGCCTTAAATTAACCCCCCCAAATTACAAGTATTGATATCTCCACAATGCAAAAATGCATTGAATTTAATTATGTATTTAATGTTGTATAGATTGCAGACAATGCTTAATATGGATGCTTTTAATCTGCTGTAAAGGTATATATTTCTGCATTCACAATTCTATATCCTCTATAACCCAGCATGCATTGCACAAAAACATCCTAAGGAAAATCTCCCTATGTAAGGATTGGCTATCTTCAACATGCATCAGGGTGTTTTCCAAGTCTCTAAACGAGAAATGTGGCACCGCTGTGGGATGTGAGTTGACATATTTACATTTTTCATGTAGCATGACAGTCATACAATAAAATCATATTTTGGTGGTTCCAACTGTGCAGTAGACGAGACGTGTGCGTTGCTGTCATAGAAAACATCACTGTTCTGTTTCTGTAACTGAAGTCTTATTAAAGTCTTCTTTCTGTCTTTATCTCCTCTCTGACAGATTTTCTCCCTCTCTGATTTTGAGGCTATCGGGTCAAATTTCTATTATATTGTAAATTTAGTTTACTTTTCATTTTTGTCAGTAACATAATGTCACCCAGGTTAAGCTATGTTACACTGCTACACTAAGTGCTTGATTACGTCACCTAGGGACTTTACCCAAAGATATGCTGTTTAGTTGATGCCAACTTCTAATATATTATACTGAGACATGAGGGCTCCACACCAAAACCACAAATTTCTGTAAAGACAGAGATGAAGTATTTCAATCTCAATTTCAATCTTTAAAAAAAAGGTAATTTCTCACACAACTGAATAAACACCTCACATAGAATCAGAATTTTTTTATAAAACAACTGTCAGTAAATGGACACATTCATCAATGGCATGAACAGAGATAAGATAAATTAGGTGACTTTTCTTCCTGGTTGAAGGAAGAAAATCCACCTAAACACCACACATGCTGTTTAGGTGCTCGTTGCTCGAATGCCTATCGAGACACACACTCACTGACCACTTTATTAGGTACACCTTGCTGGGTATACTGGATTGGACCCCCGTTTTCCTTCAGAACTGCATTAATTCTTCATGGCATAGATTCAACAAAGTGTTGGAAACATTCCTCAGAGAATTTGATCCATATTGACATGATAGCATCTCACAGTTGCTGCAGATTTGTCGGCTGTACATCCATGATGCGAATCTCATGTTCCATCCCAAAGGTGCTCTATTGGATTGAGATCTGGTGACTGTGGAGTACAGTGAACTAATTCTCATGTTCAAGAAACCTGTTTGAGATGATTTGAGCTTTGTGACAAGGTGCATTATCCTGCTGGAAGTGGCCATCAAATAGAACATGGTCAGCAACAATACAACAATACTCAGGAAGGCTGTGGTGTTTAAACGATGCTTAATTGTTACTAAGAGGCCCAAAGTGTGCCAAGAAAACCCCCCACACCATCACACCACCACCAGCAGCCCGAACGGTTGTACAAGGCAGGATAGATCCGTGCTGTCGTGTTTATGCGAAATTCTGAATTTCACAGCTGAAATCGAGAATCATCTGACTAGGCAACGTTTTTCCAATCTTGTATTGTCCAATTTCCGTGAGTCCATGCAAATTGTAGCTTAAGTTTCCTGTTCTTAGCTGACAGGATTGGCACCTGGTGTGGTCTTCTGCTTCAAGGTTCGACGTGTTGTGTGTTCAGAGATGATATTCTGCATACCTTGCTTGTAACGACTTATTTGAGCTACTGTTGCTTTTCTATCATCTTAAACCATCAAAAGGCATTTTTGTCCCCACAACCCGCTCACTGGAGATGGTTGTGCTTGAAAATCCCAGTAGATCAGCAGTTTCTGCCCTTCTGGCACCAACAGCCATGCCACACTCAGTCACTTAAGTGTGTGTGTGTGTGTGTGTGTGTGTGTGTGTGTGTGTGTGTGTGTGTGTGTATATTTTTATTTTTCTTGTGGGTGTGTGCGCGCTCGTGTCTGCTGTAATACTGTAATTTAAGCTAAATGGCTTTGGTTTATTCCTAAAGTTGTTAGTGCAGTTTTTAATTATTAATAATCGCCAAACACTTTATTGCTAAAATCCCATATGTGCCAAAACATGTACAGAAAGTTCTTCTGTGCCTTTATGAACACTGTAGTTATATAAATTCAGAACTCAGTTAAATGTTGAGATCGATGCTTGAATATTCGTCCTTCCTGTTATTTCTGGAATTGTATGTGAATGTGAACTGAAACACTACTATCTGTTAGACGCACTGTTTTGTTTACCTGTAAATATACTGTTTTTATACTTGTATAAATTGTTTGAGGTTTTCTTTATGTCTGTACAATTCTGTATTAAATGCAATATAATTGGTTCAAATCTATTAAAGGAAGACAGATTTTGTTGAGTGGAAATCTGCGCCTCACAAAGGGTTTAGCGACCTTTTGCAATTTTAAAATGAGAAAAAATTGGAACCCGCTGTTATTATATTTTGAAAAGATCCCAACCATTACATGTGACCAGGTTCTAAATGGTCTAACTCAGCGAAGAGAACACGGAATATGACCCCCCCCCCCCCCCTTTATATCTTTATCTTTATTATTATTAATGTTGTTTTCATTATTTCTAGTTCTCATTAGAAAAGTTTTAAAAAATGTCTTGATTGTTTGCATCGCATGTGCACGTTCTTACTCTATTCAATCTGTTAAAGGGACTAAATCTAATATGTTCTATTAAACATGCATTAATGTAATGTAAAAGTGTACTCAAAAAAATTCAAACTTTTAAAAATCTATGTTAAAACGTTAAATCGCTTTAAATCTATTAATAATCGGTGAAGTGCGATGACGTCATCTATACTGTCCCGCATCTTGCGCTCGACGCTCTGATTCGCCAGGGCAGTTCTTAAATTTCCCACCCTACGCGCACAAGTCCCGCCCCCCCGCGAGCTGGGATTGGCTGAGATCGGCCCGCCCCCGGGCTAGGATTGGCTGCTCAGGGAAGTGGGTGGGGCAAAACTGGTCCTGATGACGGGCTGCATTACGTTATGATTCACTTTACTGAGTCGATTCTTCCGACCGGCCTGTTTGTTAAGTTAAAATATGCCCTTTTTCACAGAAAAAGTAAAGTTGTTCAACTTTGTGGGTCTCTGTGGAAGCAGGATAAAACTGCAGCCCTCCCTGAAAGGTGATTCAGACGAATAACAACGCAGTTTAAAAACAGACACATTTAAAGGGTCGTTTTTGAAGCGTCTTATGTTTTTTATTCTAAACAGCTTTGCTTGCCTTTGTAGGCTTTAGTTAATGTGAAATAAGGTTTTGGTTTAAACCTTAAACCTATTCTGCCTCCCAAAATGGGTTTTATGCAAATATTTGACTGGAAAAAGACTTTTATGCCTCCCAGTACAGGCTGAACAGACAGCTGTGATCTCACTCCCGCAACCTGACTGTCTAATTTTCTTGTCTTACTAAATCGTGGCCACACTTTACTTACGGTGTGGCCACGATTTAGTACTTGTGTGTGTACAGTTACAATTCAGTTCTGACTGGGTAGTCTGTTCTGGCAGTAGCATCTAATTTCCATGACTTTAATGATCTCATTTCCATTAATTATGTATCTCGTTCCCACAACTTATTAACTATCTAATGCCTATGACTAACTATCTCACCCCATGCCATAGCTGTTTAATTCCCATGCCTTACTAAATCGTGGCCACAAATGAGGACCCTGTTCCTCCAGACTGTGAGGGGTGGTGGGAGTTTTCTCCAGACTGTGAGGGGTGGTGGGAGTTTTCTCCAGACCGGTGTTCCTCCAGCTTCCCGGCGCGGTCAGGGTCTCTGCGTGCCCCCCGCGTTACCGAGATCTTTTCAGAAGGATCCTCAGCACAGCGCTCAAAGATTCATTCCAGCCTGTGAGTCGACTCACTTATTCAGTAGGAACGGTTCGCGAATTGACCATCAGTATCATCAGGAGAGAAACACACACACACACACACACACACACACACAAGCTGGTACAGTGTGGAGCGTTACATTGCAGCTTTCCGCGAGCGTGTTCCACGCTGAGGCGACGAGTAACGCGCTTCTGCGAGGTAAGACCACACACACGCACACGCACACACACGCACAGACACACACACACGTCAACCGCCGTTCGCTGCGCGTGCAAGAGAGCTGCCCCGTTCCAGGGTGGGACGATTGATTAATGGAGTCTGTGTCGACTGGGCTGTAACTTTCCAGAAGCTGCTAGACGCCCAGAAGTGCACGCAGCAGGTGATCTGCAGTGACTTGCTGTGTGTGTGTGTGTGTGTGTGTGTGTGTGTGTGTGTGTGTGTGTGACTTTTCTCTGTGCTGTGTCATGCTTTGGTGGGAGAAGCTGCGACAGACAGGCCTGGATGTGATATGAGCTCAGCATCTCCAGACCTCCCAGTAAAGATCCCACTCAGCCCCCCTCGCCTCCCCCCAGCGGTCCTTAATGGTCCATTACGTAATGAAGATCGTGCCAGTCCATCCATCAGCGGACTGGGAAGTTTGCTGGTGTGCACTGGTGCTGCTGTCTTCTCTCCTCACTCCCAGCCTCAGAATGACTGTGGAAGCAAATGGAACCAGACAGATGCATGTTAATGACTGGCTCTATATAAATCTGCGTCTCTAAAGGTTCTTTAAAGAACCATATTCCACAGGTTCTGCGTCACAGACAAACTGTTAATGCCTGCAAAAGAACAATTTATGCATTTTTATGGTTCTGTTCTATATATACGACCTTTGCTTGTTTTTACAATAGGAACGTTAAAGGGCCCATATTGCAGAGAACATACTGTTCTCTCTGAAGTCCTTACAGTCCGTACTGTCCACATGATATATACAGTCCGTACAGGCCGTACGTGAAAAATAAGCTGCAAAAGCTGAAAACCAATTCATTAGTGTGCTTGTTCACAGCTTTTTGCTACGTCTTGTCGTTCGTTTGTTCTTCGCGTTTTTCCGGTGAAAAAATGGCCCATAGGAATGATAGTATAAACTGTGAAAGTTAAAATCCACATTTTAAACCACATAAAACCTCAGAATTAAGTTGAATAGCATAGATAAGGGGAGAGAGGACATTGAGGGCAGTGAAATCTGCCTCCTAAATGATTTTAAAGACACTTCTAGCCAGAGAAAGAGTGAGAACTATAAACCAAAGCCATTTAAAAGAAAGAACCAAAGCCATTTTAAACCATGACAGTGTTTTACAGTGTTTGTGAATGGGGCTGGTGGTTCGGTGAGAGATAGAATGAGAGAGAAGTAGAGACAGAGAGAATGAGAGAGAATGAATGAGAAAGAAGTAGAAAAGGAGAGAGAAGCAGAGACTGAAGGCCAACTGTCATTAGAATCTTCAGTCATTTGAATTTAAATAACCGCTGGAGCGATGATGTCATCCACTCTAGCTATTAGAGTGTGAGTAGCAAAAAACCCAGTATAAACTGGATTTTCAAAGTTAAAATCCACATTTTAAACTTTGTAAAACCACTGAAAACCATAGATAAGGGGAGAGAGGACACTTTGGCAGTGAAATCTGCCTTCTAAATGATGTTAAGGACACTTCTAGGCAGAGAAAGAGAGAGAACTATAAACCAAAGTTGTTTAAAAGAAGGATTTCTTTTAAACCGGGATCCTTATTTTAATGTTTTACAGTGTTTGTGGATGGTGCTGGTGATTCGGTGAGAGAGAGAGAGAAGTAGAGACAGAGAGAGAAGCAGAGACTGTGGCATATATAAGGGTAGAGAGGATATTTGGTGATTGGGTAAGCGAGAGAGAAAGAGAGACAGAGAGAAAGAAAGAGAAGCATAGATAGATACATAGATAGACAGACAGACAGACAGACAGACAGATAGACTAGACGGTCTAAACGTCAGCAAACACACGGCATTTTCTCTGCGGAAATGCAGTCTAGTTTGCATATATCAGCCTTTAGATAAACGCACACACACATATATGTATATATGTATGTGTGTGTGTGTATATATATATATATATGTGTGTGTGTGTGTACACAATACAGGACAGAAGTTTAGGCCCATCCTCAAATAAAAAAATAAAATAACTAAAATTCTTAAATGTAACTGACTGGTTGTCAATGTTATATAGTTTGTAGTAACAGATTATTTGATTATTTAGCCACAAAGCCTCCAACTGTTGGTTTTAATATCAGGTCTGTCTTTATTGCACTGACATTTCTGACATACGCTCTTTCTCCTATTGAGCTGCAGGCACGACCTGGACCAACAGGTCTGAAGTGAACGTCCAGCCAATTAGCCAGAATTGTTTGCATGGTTGAAAAAATGTAGGGAATAATTTCCAAAAAATGCTGGAATGGATGCAGCGAATCTCTGTGTGCTGTGATAAAGGCAAGGGATGGTTATTTTGATGAAACTCGTACATAAGATTTCAGGTCCATTAAACTGTACACTGTACAGTGTATATTGTTACACTACATGTCAAAACCAGTCACTTACATTTGTTTTAAGTATTTCTAATGTTTTCTTTAAATACAATTTTGAAAGAGCAGCTTCTTTTTTTTTTTTTAATCTAAGCATGAGCTCCTCAGTTCTTCTTTCCTACTTCTATTTTGCTTCCAGACTTTCTTGTACTTTAATGTGTTGTTGAGGAACAGTTCTCCAGCCTTGCTGAAGGACTTTCAAAGTCTCTCATTTCCAGTCCAGTCCCTGAACCGGACCAGTTTCAGAGGAATGTTTCTGTTGGT
>JBBJLS010071043.1:0-11398 GCA_037577275.1 Bryconaethiops microstoma | reverse complement strand
TGTGAAGACTTACAGAAAACGTTTGACCTCTGTCATTGCCAACAAAGGGTATATAACAAAGTATTGAGATGAACTTTCATTATTGACCAAATACTTATTTTCCACAATAAGTTGCAAATAAATTCTTTAAAAATCAGAAAATGTGATTTTCTGGATTTTTTTTTTCTTCTCATTTTGTCTGTCATAGTTGAGGTATACCTGTGATAAATTACAGGTCTCTCATCTTTTTAAGTGGGAGAATTTGCACAATTGGTGGCTGACAAAATACTTTTTTGCCCCACTGTATAAGTTTCATTATTTGTGAATGAACAAATGTATCACCTTTCTTTAGCTAATATTTAAACCATGGGGATAAATTTCATTTAACAGTGAGGGGGACAATAAATATAAAATTCATGAGCAATTTTTGAAGGGGACACAAATAATCAAATAGTCAAATTGTGCTTATAAAGATATGTCCCACACTGTGCCATGGTTATTTTCAAAGTTTTTCTCAAGTTCAATGACAAAGCAGATTTTTTTTTTTTTTACAGTCAAGCCAACATACAATAAAATTTAAACATGACTGCTATTGTGAAAAAGATACATAAAATAAGTAATGTTTTTTAACAAAATCCATTATTAAATAATCAATTTACCGTTAAGTCTGTCTTGGCCACGTCTTTAGTCTCCACAATGCACTGAAGCTCCTCTCAGCTTTACATGAGGATACTGGAACCACCAACAAAATTCTGACAAGGACCTCAACTTGGTCAAACAACCCACGCACCTCCACTGGCATTCCCCTTAGGACCTCTGCTGCCTCTCTACTGCTGCTACAGGAGAATTTCTGGTGAAAGAGAGGCAACTGTACTGCAAGAGTATCTCTGTGCAACTCAGGGTACCTATCTACTGAATCAGTTAACAATCCAGTCAAAAGGACATTCTCTAAGCTTTGCAAAGACTTTAGACTGTCTTGGTTGAAACGCTCACCAAACTGAACCTCCACACAATCCAATACTTTGAAGAACTCTGCCCTGTAATGGTCCACTGCTTTGTCAGCAAAACACCTTGAATTTGTTGTCTCAATAGGTTTAACTAATTTGATGGAGTTTACCAATGATGTAGCTTTCTCGTACAATTCAAGATAGCTCTCGTCATTTCTCTTTCCCTGAAGGTAGGATCATACACAATCTACTGCATCCTGCATACCAGAGACAGTCTGGGTCTTCTTCTACAGTGAAATGTTTAGGCACTCAAGTTCTCCAACAACAGCATAAGCAAGTGTAAGACCCAACACAGTCTTACCTTTACTGAAGTGCTCAAATAAGCCACTGGCAGTTGAAGCTGTCCTATATGCACTTTTTGCAATCTCTTCTAGACTAACAAGGACCCGCTCATACTGCCCTAGCACAGCTATTATAGGAGAATTACGCACAGTCCACCTGGTTGGACATAGAGGTTTCAGCGTGGTGATGGGTACATTTTCAGAGGTAACTATGTTTTTAAACATTCTCTTAAATTTTCCTGACTGGTTGAAAAGGATGCATAACTGATGTACCCAAGAAAGGCAGTCCTGGATCATTGGGGAGACTGAGCAGCCAGCCTGTGTGATTAAATTGACACAATGTGCCCCACAATGCACATAGCAGGCTAACGGCTGCTGCTCCCTCACTACTGCCTGTGCACCACTGAACTTTCCTGCCATGTTGGTAGCACCATCGTAAGCATACATTGGCAGATTAAGCCTCAAAAACACAAACCATTTTGGCAATGCCTTGGTCTGTTGTCTCTGATAAACTGTACAACCCAATAAACTCCTCGTGTGGACCATGACGGTCCACATAGCGCAGACAGACACTTTCCTGCTCAATAACAGAAATATCCTGGGTGCCATCAACTATTACAGAAGTCCTTTAAGAATCTCCTTTATTAGTATAAACATGATACTTGCAGAGCTCGTCTTGTGTTTTTCACTACTGGCAGTAGTCTTCTCAGTCCTTCATCTGATCGTCTGTATTTCTTCAGCTCAAACGTCTCTTGAGTTTCTTCTGACATCAGCAGCACAAATGCTAGCACCAACCACTGCATAGATGAAAGCTTCTGTGTTGAGAGATTAATTCAGGTAGTTCTGGATTTCGTTTGTCAGAGAGTTGTATTTTAGTTCACTCAAGCAATGGAAGAGATTGAGACTCTTTTCATAAGATTTTGTCTTTCTGATTTTGCTTTTAATGTAGTCAGGGATGTCCTTCAGACTCTTTTCTTTGATGGCCATTTTGGCTGGAGACTCTTGAGGAGCCTCTGATTGGATTCCAGTATGAGACCAAGAAGGAATCGAAGGAAAATGTCCAGATGTGCATTTGGACTCTGTAGGGCCTTATCCACTGCTGCCTCGAAAAGATCACATAACTGTGTTTTATTTTCCATTTGATTTTCTCCAGCCTGGTTTGCAGAAGTGGGTTGAATTCATGACTGAATGCAAGGAACACAAATACGGCAGCAAATAACTCCTGAAAACTCTAATGTACAAAAATGAAGACCTTCTCATCCTTTTTAAAAATTTGCGTACACACTCCAGAGTACACCGCAGCTTCAGCAAGATCAATGTCACATTCTTTCAAATCATTCTCATAGAATAGGAACTGTCCCTTCTGCAACTGAACAAAGGCTAACTTTCCCAGCTTCAGTATATTCAGTGTCCCTAGTCTGTCTCTCTTGTATGTTTGAACTGTATTGTCCTCATTTTGTATTCTGTATTTTTCAGTCTTTTGCATTGTGTGAAACAGCAGGAAACGTGTATACATTTCTGTCAGAGTTGTGGGTGCATTTTTTTTATGTCTCTGCCATCCTTAAACATTTCCTGAAGAACACTGGCTGAGATCCTACAGAAGACAGGTATATAACACAAGATATAAAGACTCCTTGCTGTCTTTGTGTGAGATCATTTTGTTGGCTTGTTCCTCATCTCTTATTCTCTTCCTGAAGTAGTCCTCCTACTGAGGATCATCAAATCCACGTATTTCAGTAACATGATCAAAGTACTTGCGGGGAATCTGACTGGCTACTGCAGGTCGTTAGGTAATCCAGATGAAGGCAAAGGGAAGTTTAGCTCCCGAAAGGGAAGGAATGAAATAAAATCTTGATTATGTCTTTCTTTGGCCCAGTCAACAGTAAACTTGTGAACACAGGTGGGTTTTCCCACTCCAGCTATTCCCACTGTCAGTACTTTTGTTCCAAGCACATTTTGGTTATATTGCACTTGGAAAATATCATTGAATTTGTCTGGGTTTTCTTATCTTTTGGGATAAAAGGCTTCCACCTGCCTCACTTCATGCTGTGTTCACTCCCTCTGTGCAGCCTTCAGTCACATAAACTTCAGTGTACATTTCTTTTACATGTAAGTACTCTCCTTTCTGTGAAGTCCCCTCATACAGCTTTGCCAGTTTTGCTTTACAATTTGATGTTGCTATTCTTCTAATGTGCATTTTTTTCTCCATCTGTGGGAAAATATGAAAAATAAATACTTCAGTTTTAGTTTTAGTAACCTGGAAGTAATTGTTGATACACAATGCAAGCACTTTATCAAAGAAGATGGTGGGGCCAAGTCTCTCTCAGGGTTAAAAAACTGGAGACCACTCCCACTTCTTCCTCTTGCTCCAGTGTTGGCCACATGCTTCCAAGGGAAACCCCTTTTGTCCATTTGTGTGCAGCACACATGGACAAATAGTAACAAAAGAAGTAACATCAGGCTTAATTTTCAGTAACTTAGTTAAAAGGTTAATAACCCGTTGAAAATTGGTGCCATATTGCCTTTTTTCTCCAAGAACAAAAAATAACATTCTTCCTTTTCCTCAGAGTACAAGCTCCATCTTCATGGCTCAAGAACCACCTTTACTATTTTAAATAGTAAAGATGGTGCTTGAGTGATATTTTGCCTTTCTTGGTCCTAACAGGAAAGGAAAACTCTCTTTTGATTCCATTCACACTCTAGCATGCACACACATACACATGGACATGCACCTTTTTATAGCTCCTGAGGAAAGCATTACATCAGTAACATAGTCCTCTAAAATCTAAGTTCCAGGCTCTATAACAAAAGTCAGGTCAGGTATCACTAGCTTGTCTCTCAAGAATCCCTGTGATGCCAGTGATAGTTCAGCTTCTGATGCTGAAACTGAAATATCCACGGATAATTTCCAGACAAAATACTCTTCCTGTATTATCCTGTTATGTTCCCCAGTATTTATTTTTCTTCATTCAGTCAGGAGAGTAAATGTAAAATTAACCTGCAGTTTTGCTCTCTGTATGAGAGAGAACAGGAAAGCAGAACTTATTAATGACCATGTCAGGTTATCGTGGCAGTGAACATCTAGCCATACATTTCATCAAAACACAGGTCCCAGAACCTCATCCTTGTTCAAAACAACTTGAAGCATTAACCAAGGACATAGGCCTAATCATCAGTATCTTAGTTAAAGTTAACTTAGAGGTCTGATCAACATCTAAACAAGCCGTTACCAAAGTTAAGCTTGTAACAGGCACATTAGCAACCTTTGTGAAAATATAGCAATCATGTCTTTCATTTTGAACTGCTTTAATGAAACCAAATGGTGTCTACCAGCATCTGGATGGAGTCTTCCTTAAGACGTGTTGGACTCTTCCCTCCAAACTTCCACAAAAGCTCTGTGAGGACTATTTGTTAAAATATCTAAAAATCAGAGATAATTACTTTGACTGTCTTTGTCCCAGGCCAAGACAAGCAGCTAATAAAATTTAGTGAGTGTGATGTTCATGTACAGTAAAGCCCTGACATTCATGTTGGTTATGTTCCAAGAGCATGGGCAAATTGTGAAAATGCCTAAAAATGCCTTTTTTCATAGTGTAAACCCTAAATATAACCCTAAATATGCCCCTAAATACTTGACGCCATTCCGTCTGGCATGTTTTTGTTTGGTATTTTTAATAATTTTATGCTTCAATGTAAATATTCATCAGATCAATGCATAGTATTGTATAGTCTCTATATTTTACTATAATTTTTGCTATTTTGTCTTGTGGGAAACACTATCTCACTTTGCTTGTATGGCAAGAACAAAGCAGACCTCCCGCAAATCCACCGGTGGTAAGGCGCCCAGGAAGCAGCTGGCCACGAAGGCGGCTCGTAAGATCCCTCTGGTGACCAGTGGCGGGAAGAAACCCCAACGTTACAGACCAGGTGTTCCGTCGAAACAAGCTACCCATCAATTTATATATATAAATGTTAAATCTTAAATCTAAATGTTCAATCTAAATCTAAATCTTAAATCTTAAATCTAAATGTTAAATCTAAATCTAAATGTAAAATCTTCAATCTAAATGTTAAATCTAAATCTAACTTTTAAATATTAAATCTAAATGTTAAATCTAAATGTTAAATCTTAAATCTAAATCTAAATGCTGAGGTCTAAATTGATCAGTGACTATATGAATAGGCACATCACTTCACTTACTGATCTCAGTGGTACGATGTTAAAACTGTTAATGTTTGAAGTATTTGCAGGCACCAGTGGTGCTGACACCTGAGGAGAGACAACAAATGTAAAGCAAATGTTATGTTTTTAGTGCACACCAGAGTGTTTAACTGAGTATGATAATGATAAAATGTAAATAAAGTAAGTTCAATAATGACATGCTTCTAATATTCAGGAAGATATCTCTCTTTAATTATTATTAACAATAATTTGAATTAAGAAAAGGAACGGCTGAGATACAATATGAGAATTACAAACATAAGATGAGGATTTCAGGGGATAATATGATATAACTGAAAAGTGTATGGCATGAATATGTGTATGATTCGTTCAATCGTTAATTTATTCAAAACCAAAAAATGTTTTTTTTCAATATTGCAGTAAGCAGTATTACATCCCAGAGTCTTTTCCCTCAGAAACTTTTTCTACTCTTGCTTCTTTTCCCTCAGAATATTTTTACCGTTGAAACAGGTGGGCGTAGCTACCAGGCCAATTTCTGCTACGCACTTAGCTTAGCATCCAGGCCATATCATATTTTTTTTGTTACCATTTTTGTGTAAACATAAAAACTAATTTGATTTAAGTACAACGTATTTTGATCATACTAGCTAGCTAATCAACAAGCTTTGTCTCTGAACAAAGGAGCTAGCTAGTTAGCCAGCCGATATCGCTACTAATGTTGACTTGAGGGTAGTTGAATGGAGGGTGTTGGCATCGATGTCAGTGCTTGAGGGAGAGAGATGTTTAAAGCAGTCCGAACATCAGCTACAACAGCTCTTTCTATATTATTAAAGGATACCGCATTCATGACTGAAGAAGTCAGGAGTGTTCACATGAGCATAGCCAGCCCATGGATCCGCACAACGAAACTGGTTCAGTTTCCCAAATTTATACACCTACGTTTACATCTTTTTGTATACTTGAATATCTTGTGGTTATAATATGTGTGCAGTGCTATTCAGTGCACAGTGTAATTCATACATAAATGCTTATGCACGTGATGACATATGCGATCAGCTAACTTTTGATTAAATGTATGATAATGCTGAATGCTAACAACGAACCGCTCTTCTAATAACATTGAACGTCCACAGTGTAGTTTTTCATTAATTTTGGTCAGCATTGATTAACTTCACACAAACGTTAGTAACAATAAGTGCGAATGAACTCCTAACTAACTTCTGCGCCATTACCTCGGTGAAAAGTTTTACCGTACGAATAATAAAGCGACTTACCTTTTAGTGTAAATATGAAATGGTGACGAAATGGTAGTCACAATAAATGTATAGCATAATTTGATAGACTAATATCTTCCAGGGGTGCCAAGTGCTAAATCTCTTCATTTTGCACTAATGCTCAATGCACAGTTAGGAGGTATACTAAATTCACATTAAAGGGTGAATATCTGCAATAGATTCAAATGTAGCTTGGTGTCTTGGTGAAATAGTCTTGGTGAATTAATAATTATGTTAGTTTCTGAATTAATGTTAATTGCAGAAGGAGAGCTCTTCTATGGCAGAAGAAAAGTCATTAAGATGCAAGAAAGCTCTTCAAAGAATTTCACTCTTCTCCAATGGGGGGCATTCAAGCATCCTGAAAATGCGCAATGCAATGTCCTCTAGATTTTATTGGCTTGGCATGACCGTTGATATTGACCACTGAGTATGAGTTTTTATTTGTTTTGTTTTAAATAATTGTGAATGCTCTATCGATATATTAAGAGTTGATTTCTTAAAGGTCATGGAATGTGATATGTGCCAGAAGGTTGGAAAACCTTTGGCTGCTACACAGCCATTAGAGTGCATTAAGGTAAATGTATGTTGTGTTTTGATACTATAAAACAGCTGTTAATTAAAGCATCAATTTTAATTTATGTTTAAGACATATATCTAAAAATAAATGTATTTGTTTTATCTTGATAGGTTTCTGCTGTATGGGAGCTCATTGGTATTGATCTGACAGGACCTTTATCAAAAACTGAGGACGGGTTCCAGTATATCTTAACAGCAACAGATTACTTTTCTAAATGGGTTGAAGCTTTCCCACTAAAAACAAAAACAGCAGCTGAAGTGGGACATCATATTTGTTCTGTTATATATAGACATGGTTGTCCTAAAAGAATTATCTCGGACCAGGGAAGAGAATTTGTTAATGATGTATGTGTGTTTTAAAATAGTATTGTAGTAAATATAACCCAGGAATTATTTCTTTCTGCTTGTATTGTATTTGTTCTAACAACATTCTTTTTTTAGCTAAACAACAGCCTTTGTAAAATTTTGGGCATTGAAAGAAGTGCCATTGCTGCATATCATCCCCAAACCAATGGCCTTGATGAGAAAACAAATGATAACATAAAACGGCAAGTCTGTTTTTGAGGGTTTTTTTAGAACTGTGTGAGACAGGCTTTATTCTTTTAACATAACATCATGAATAATTGATATTATTGACTCAATCCCTTAATATTTATTCTCTATTCAAATTTATTTAATATAATTAATCTCAGTATGTTATACAGTGCATGATCAGAGCAAGAAATTCAAAACTCTCTGAGGCAGAATTGATCTAATTTTTGCATTTCTTATTTTACATCTTAGGCCTCTGAAAAAATTGATAAATGACAAGCAGAACAACTTGGATGTCTTCTTGGATGCTACATTGTTTTCTCTTAGATATAAAATCCACACCACCACAAAATTCTCCCCTTTTCTGTTAATGTATGGAAGGGAGGCAGTTTTCCCCTCTGAGGTTCCTGTTGACATGCCTGTAGGTTTGTTTCTGGAGTGCTTTATAAAATCTTGGTAATTTGTCGCAAGATCGGATCATGTGTGTTGAACAGTTTCTTATAACTGACAAGTAGTTATTTAAGAACTCAAACTTTAACAGAAATAAGTCATTGATGTTCAAGTAACATATCTTGAGACAGCAAAATACATTTTTTCTTAATGATTTTACAAAAATTAACACTTTGTCATGATCTGTAAATAATAATAATTTGCTGTGAATGTTTTTCCACTTCAGCTTTCCACAATTATTCTTCCCGATGAGAAAAGCTATGGAACGTTTTTTGATGAAAAACAGGAAGCTGAGACAACAAAAACAACAACAGCTGAAAACATCTCCAAATCACAGGAAAAACAGAAGCAAGCATATGCAAAACGAATACAAAAGAAGTACCAAAATACAGTTTATCATGTTGGAGATGAAGTGCTTCTGTTCAACATGAGGAAGCGGGGACAGGAGGGAGGAAGAATGGAACCTGATTTTACCAGACCTTATGTCATCCAGGCAATATGTAGCCAGCTGGTTACACTGTCTAATTCTGAAGGAGCAACTTTAAAAAACAAATACAGTATAAAACACATCAAGCCATACAGAAGGAGCCAAACTGATGTCCCAAGTCAGGAATCACACAAGGTGCCAGAAGACCAGTAAAGCTCCCTCTAGCCCAGAGTCTCTGATAATAGACGAGGATTTGGCAAATGTGACTGAAGAAATTTGCATGCCACAGAGGCCTTCAGTAATTCATTTTTCCACAAGAAAAGATATTGAAATCCACAATGAAACAATAGGGGTAAGAGCAAAATCACTACCTAACAGATTGCATACATCTTTATGTGCTCTTTTTTTTTTATTTTATGTACTTCTAATATTCTTTTTATTCTGCATTATTTTTAAAAATACTATCTATGAATATAAACTGTTTTGTTTTATTTAGTTGTATAACTGTATCTTAAATCTTTCAAAGGAAAAAATAATAAAGGAAAGCTTACAAGAAAGAGGTTGTAGTTCTATTTGTGCATGTTTGACTTGTTAGTCATTTGTTTAGCCTAACGAAGTTTGTTTGCATGAAAGAGGGGTTTGGCCTGTTCATGTTGGCCCATTGGCCATTTTGACCCGTTGGTCACTGGTTGTGTAATACAATTTGTTGTTTTTTTTTCCTACTGTATATTGCCAAAAGTATGTGGATACCCATTCCAATGGATTTGATGAAGCATTAAGGGAAATCTTTGTTCTAGCATATAAAGCATGTAAAATTATGTGGGTTCAGCTTTTCACAACTGTTTTTAAACGTCCTTTTTGTGCCATTAGATCCAAATAAGATTGGCTTACTGAGGCTGAACATGTTTGGAAAAAATGTTGAACAAAAGCACATATAATTATGCCATTGTGGTGTCAATGGCATAATTACAGTAGTACAGGGAGTCAAAAAGTACTAAAATGTCTGTGGTTTAACATGGCAAAGGGGAAGCAGTCTAAAAATGTATCTAAAATTGTTATTAAATGTGTTTTTCTACTTCATGTTATTGATGCATACTTGTTCACCCTCATTGAAAAACAGCAGGCAAGTGGGAATCATATTTATGTAACTTTTGTTTCATATTACTATAATTTAGTGTTAAAACAGTTCTGTGTTTAACAGAAACCTGTTCACAAAGTCTGTGCTGTCGTTGCAGCATCACTGCTTTCTGGACAGTTCCATAGACTCAGAAAGTTAACACATTTTTCACAGCATCTATATTAGTCATTATCTATAACAATAATTAATGATAACATGGAATTGAACCTACAGATGACGTTTCCAGAGGAAGAAATTTGGATATGCCTTGTAAATGTTGGAGCTCATTGGTTTGTACTGGTGTGGTTACATTTTTTTTGCTTCTTCTACAATGCAATATAATTGACATTAATTAAATATTATTTTCATGTATTATGACTATATATATATTTTACTTGATGGCTAATGCAGCAAAAATACTCACTTTGGATAAAGCGTCTGCCAAATAAAAAATAAATGTATAGAGAATAACATAATTGCGCTGAATATTTTCAATTTTCAACATGTGTGAAAAAGTTCTTGTGCTGATCGATCCACTCGCAAATGAAGGTGCTTATGAGCGCAGCATGCTACGCAACCGGAAGTAACATTTCTGTCTAAAAGTGTCTAAATTGAACGTTGCTATACTGAGCAAAGTTTAAGGCATTTTAAATTGAGCTGAAGCTGTCACTGAAACTGATCATTTGTCATTGTGAACATATCACAGGACATCACACAGTGTATCACAAACGAAATGTGACCTCTGCATTTAACCCATTTATTATTATTTTTTTACAATAATTAGGAATTTCTTGAGGACAACAGACTGTGGATACCATGGAGCAAAATGGACAGTGCAAGCTATGCAGCACAACAAGCAGGCTGATTCCAGCAGCTGTGGCATTTTAGCACTGATGGTTAACATTTTGTTCTATTGATTTTGGCATTTATTAGTAAGTTAAATTTTTTACAAACTAGTTTGACAAGTTTTTACAAGTACTGGTGCAATATAAAAATAGAAGCATTGTTTAATAGTGATTGTTGGTGTATTGCTTTTTAAAAGTAAAGATGTTAAAATACATTTAAATAAATAACTTTCACTACACAATTCTTTGGATTTTTTATAAATTGATACATATCATTTTTGGTATAGAGGAAGACACATTATAGATAATTTGATGTCATCCTGATAGTGCAACACAAAGTGATTTTGTGCTGTAAGCATTATTTGATAAGGGATATTGGTCTATCAAATTATGCTACACATACAATAAAAAAGCTACAACCCTAAATATGGGGTGGTGGTGGCCTAGTGGTAGGATACTTGCCTCTGGACCAAGAGGTCGTGTGTTTGAATCCTACCTCCAGCATACCACCACTGGGTTCCTGAGCAAGAAGGATAGGAAGAGATTTGGGCATTCCTCCCTCTACAGTGCATAACATAATGAAAAGAATCAGGGAATCTAGAGAAATCATCGTGCGCAAAGGCCAAGGGTGCAAGCCTAAATTGAATGGTTGTGATCTCCGAGCCCTCAGACGGCACTGCATTAAAAACCGTCATTCATCAATAAATGGTATAACTGCGTGGGCTCAG
>JBBJLS010071042.1:0-11399 GCA_037577275.1 Bryconaethiops microstoma | reverse complement strand
TAAGGGTAATGTACAGTTTTTAAGGGTAATCTACAGTAATGTACAGAGTTTAAAATGAAATTAAAGTTTTTTGGGAGCATATTTGGGGGCATATTTAAGGTTTACACTATAAAAATAGTCATATTTAGGCTTTTTAAAAAAATTTTTTACCACATCACAACATCGTATTTTTTCACTATACACGCGCGCTCTTGGAACGTAACCCACGCGATAAGTGGGGGTTTACTGTATTAAGTAAGTAAATGTAGAAAATCTCAACGGGCACCAAAACTTTTGACTGGTGCTGCTGAAAAGTCTGGGGTCTATCTTAAAATGTTTCACTAATATTCACTAATGTAACCTATTAATGGCTAATTTGATATATATTGGGCTTAGAGAGTATCACATTATATTCACAGATCATTTGCATAAATGTGTGTGTGTGTGTGTGTGTGTGTGTGTGTGTGTGTGTGTGTGTGTGTGTGTGTGTGTAGGTGACCTCCGGCATGGTCATCAGCACACTGCTGTCCGCGCCCATCATGTACCTGTCGGCATGGTTACTGACCATTCCCTGGATGGAGGCCACATACCTGATCTCAGAATTACAGGAGGTCAGCTTCAACGTCAGCATCATCAGTCTTATCGCCTTGGTGAGTGTGTGTGTGTGTGTGTGTGTGTGTGTGTGTGTGTGTGTGTGTGTGTGGGCTGGTGCATTAGTCTGTGAGCTCATCTCGGGAACATGTCGGGTCCTTTAAAAGGGAAAGACATGAGGGAAATAATTATTTTGAAAATACAAGTCTCTGTTAGAGAAAGTGCTGATAAAAAATGTGCTAGGGGGATTAAAGAGAAGGAAAAAAGCGTTTGCCACTATATGCGCTAAACTAAGTGTGTGTGTGTGTGTGTGTATGTACACACACAAGAATTTTAAGAGGATTTACTGATCAAAAGTGTTAAATAAAGAGAGCCTTGTGCAGTACTGAAATTTCAGACTCCATGAAGGGTTGGTCTGCAACTGTGCATACGCCTCCACAACATATGCTCATTGTGCCTGCAGAGACCAGTCAAATATGAGAGAGGGATTTCACAGATTGCTCAAAAAATCATTGAGACGTTAATAACGTGCGGTTGAGAGGTTTGACAGTGGTGCATTGTTGAGAAATGTACCTACCAGGAGCTGCAGTGTCTGCAGTCAAACATAGCCTCTCTGTTAATTATTCAAAACCACCAGTGATCCCACACCTGTCTTCTGAGTTTATATATGTAACGTTAATGATGAAATTTAATAATAATAAGAAGAAGATTTCTTTGTTTACTATTTTGTGCAAGCTCATGGAAGAAGTTAAATGATTATGTTTGAAAATGGTCAGTAAATACTCACAACTGGCCACTACAAGCATTCATGTAGTGATTTTTTCAAAAGTGATAGATGATATTCCATTAGAGACAATATTGGTTAATGTCATTCTGTTCATATTAAAGGTTTGGACTGTTTCTGTTATGCTGCTCAGCAGGAAGTTCAAGAGGCTGCCGCACATGTTTGCAACAAACCTTTTCTTCGCTCAGGTAGGTCCACAAAACCTCTCCTTCCCCTCCTCCGCTGCACTCTCGTATTGGTACGCAGCATTGGTGTCTGTTTTCTTTTGCAGCTCTTGGTGTGTGTGTCGATGATCTTGTGGAGGTTCGTAGTTCAGCAGGAAAATATGCTGACACAGATCCTCACCTTCACACTGCTCTATGGATCTCTTTATAGCACCTACATGTGGACAGGTAACACACACACGCACACGCACACATTCACGCTCAAGTGTCAATCCATGTGAAATCATGAAATCACACCAAGTCTTGTGCATTATTATTTTCAGAAAATGGTCAGTTGGGAACCCTTGGAACCTTATTTGTGTGTGTGTGTGTGTGTGTGTGTGTGTGTGTGTGTGTGTGTGTGTGTATATATATATTATACAGTAAACCGACGTTAATTCACGGTTCAGTCATTTGCGGATTTTTCCTTAGAACTAATAATTGTTCGAGAAAACCACAGATATCCTCAACATTTTTTTTTTTTTAGTGGCAATGTATAATTTAAGAGCAAATTTGTGTCGTGTATTATGCAAGAACTGAGTGAGTTTTGGTCGGTTATACTATTGTACATAAAGAGGTAATGTAAAAATATGCTAATAGTAGTGTTACCTAAAAAATCACAAAAAATGGACTGAGTTTTGGAAATTTGCTCTTCAGTTTTTCATGCATTTTAGTGCGAAATTATTAAGAAAAATATAATTTACTAATTTTGTAACATAAATATTAAATTCAGCTACATTTCCATATAAAATATAACACTGTACATTTTTTGGTACTGTGGAGAGAAACACAAAGAAAGCGTGTATTCAGAGGTGGGTGGCATTTTTAGGCTTTTTTCCCCATGTTTTTTCACAATTTGTGGGTGTAACCCCCGCAAGTGTGTGTGCGTGCGTGCGTGTGTGTGTGCGTGTGTGTGCGTGTGTGTGCGTGTGTGTGTGCGTGCGTGTATGCGTGCATGTGTGCGTGCGTGTGTGTGCGTGCGGGCGTGCGTGCGCGTGTGTGCATGTGTGTGTGCGTGTGTGTGCGTGCGTGCGTGTGTGTGTGTGTGTGCGTGCAAGCGTGTGCGTATAATGTTGTATTTAGAACTCAATGAGCACTGCAGCACTTTTTTTTTATTTTATGAAATTGGGTGATTTAATGCATATTCAAATCTCAGCTCACAGATTTGGGTGCTTTATATATAGTTTTTTTTAGTATTTAATGTTACATTCAGAAATTATGCACAGAAAATTATATACAAAATATATATACAAAAACACATATTTATATTCATTCTTGACTTACTTTCATTTGACCAAGGGGTCATACTCTTGCATTCGACTGAATACACTGCGTACACACTTCTGCCCACACACTGATTATATTGATTACGTTGTTTTTTGTGGAGATGTGATTAGTCTGTTCTTTTGTGTTGTGTAGTTGTGTAGATTGTCTGTTGTGTTCTAGGTCTCTTAGCGTTCTCCCTGGCTCTGCTGAAGAAGAACGAACAGCTCAAGATCCAGCCTATCATCTTCATCCTCCTGGGCTGGGGGTAAGAGTTTGCATGTGCGTTTGTGCGCATGTGTGCGTTTGTGTGGATCCAAAACTGAAGTGCAGATTAACTGCAGAATTGATTTTATTATGTACCATTTAATTGCCTGGTTAAATGTTATCATGATGTAGATAAATGCTATTATCAATCAATACACTAAAGTTTGGAGTCACTGCTTAAAAGTTTTGAATGAGTATTTTCAACAATAAAAAACAAGTGTACAAAATGATTAAATACACTAATTCCGTACGTAGTCAGACACTACAAAGTTGTAAATGAAAATTAAGGTCCAGAGTGATGAAAATCTGAGAAAGCTGTACAGCAGTGGTCACCAACCCTGGTCTAGGTGTAACCATGTGGGTTAAGGGAGGACTTGGAGGAGACACAAGTGTAAACAAGACTTTATTTGAAAGCTAAACAAATCAAGAAAACATGAAACACATGCCCCAGGAATACAGTAACAGACATTGACGACTGACATGGAACCAAGACGACAGATTAAGGGTTACTGTTAGGATTGACCGACAGAGAACAAATACACAGGCAGGGGAATATAAATATACACAGATGTCAACATGAAACAGCTGAAACAAGGTGGGATTACAAATAAACAGGTGCGGACGGTAAGCAGGAGGGCAGGATGGGGCAGAGCCAGGGGTACTGAAAGCCTGTGGAACTGAAAACAAAGACAGGGTGTGACAGAACAAAGCAGGACAGAACAGGGCGAGACAGAGAGGGGTGAAACACAACAGAGCAAGACTCTTATACTAGGAGACCCAGGAAGTCTAATTCCAGCCACAATCGGCAACATCTAGTTAATAAACTTCTTCAGAAGCCCCTGATTTGCTGGAGCATGCCCTAAGATGCAGGCAGGAGCTAAACATGGCAGGAACTTCAGAAGGAGGGTTGGTGACCACATTTCTGAGACTTTATAATAAAACTAACATCAGGAATTCAGCCTGTTTTAAAAGTGGAGATCAAGTCTGAAGGCCGGAAAACCTGACAAAAATGAAGGAATATGGATAATAACAGTATGTTATTAATACAGAAGATACAGAATTCCTGAAATGTCCTATATCGTTCCTAGAAATAGATTTGGAGAGTAGTTTAGAATATTTCACACACTGCAGTTTATTACCGAACATAAAAACAAAATGTTTTATTGCAAGTTTTGAATGCGAGTGTGTTTCAGATGATCCATTCAGGCTTTGTGTGACAGGGTCCCGTTTCTGATTGTGGGCGTGGTGCTCATGGTGAGCGAGAGAGTGAGTGACACCACTGACTCCGCCTTCTTCTATGGCAAGTGGCAGGTAGGTTTCTATTCTGATGGGGTTTTTAGGGGTGTAACAATACGTCGTTATAGAAAAGAGTGTGTTGCTGTTATTTTCTGCAAGTGTACAGTGCCTGACAAAAGTCTTGTCACCTAACCGAGTTGTAGGAACAACAAATAATAACTTGACTTGTAGTTAATCAGTTGGAATCAGAAATGGCTCATAAGAAAGGCAAAGTCATCTAGATTATGCTTATTATACCAGAATAAAGTTTTGCATCATTCATTGAGCTGTATCATTTAATTGGGACAAAAAGGTAAAATTTTGCTTAGACAAATGTCTTGTCATATACAAAAACAATGTAGAAATTATACATATACTTTATTTAGAATACACAAACATGCTACAATAACATCAGAACATAAAGTCTTTATTAGTCAGAAATGCCGCAAATGCCACAAATACTGCAGGAGACCTGTTGGATCCCACATGGACCCAAGATTCACCCAGAAAACAGTCAAGTTTGGTGGAGGAAAAATCATGGTTTGGGGCTTACATTTCTGACTAACAAAGGTACCAGTCATTGACAAAACTCTAGTCACACAAGGACATAGTAACTTAAAAAGGCATATAACTTTATTTCTAATCAATCGTTATAATAAATGGATCAGTTTAATGCCAAGGGCTTTCACATTAATAACTGGTTGCAAAATCAAAAAGTGTCCTGATGTTCACAGCTTGTTAAAGTCCATAATACCCGTTTTATGGACTTGTTAAATGTCAAGTCCCAACAGTGACCACCAGGGTTCGCTCTTGATTTAATTTGGGGTTTTGGGGTTTTGGTTTTGTGTCTTTTATTTTGATATCCTGAGTACACAGTTATGAGTTTCAGCTGCCGGTGTACTCGGGAGTAAGTGTTTGTGTTTGGTGATTGGGTTTTGGGGGTTTACTTTGTTTATTTAAGGGGGTTTATGTTCTGTTTTAGTTGTGGGTCAACCGTCATTCTGGCTTTTGTGTTGAGCATTTCCCGTATCTCCTTTTGTTGTAGTTTGAGGCTGGATTCAGGTTCTCCGCCTGTTTTGATTTTTGAAAATAAAGTACCAGTACACATGACTGTCTGCCTACGAGCCTGCCCTTATTTGGGAGTAAAGGGGAAATATGACATTAAAGTTCTGCATTATTGAGCATGTCTGGGGTAAGATGAAGGAGGAGGCTTGGCTATGACTTTATGTTCTGATGTTATTGTAGCATGTTTGTGTATTCTAAATAAAGTATGTATAATTTGTACATTATTTTTGTATATGACAAGACAAAATTTTACCTTTCTGTCCTAATTAAATGATACAACTCAATGAATGATGCAAAACATTATTTTGGTATAATAAGCATAATCTAGAGGGCTTTGCCTTTCTTATAAGGCATTTCTGATTCCAACTTATTAAATACAAGTCACGTTATTATTTGTTGTTCCTACAACTTGGATAAGTGACAAGACTTTTGTCAGGCACTGTACAGTTTTGTATACAAGTAAAATGGCATGGTACAGGGAGTCACATTAATGGTAACAGGAATAGGGCCAAGGACAGATCCCTGTGGTACTCCACAGGAAACGAAGTATGCTCAAGACCTGAAACCCTCTAGAGGGACATAATCTATCCTATGAGACAAATAAGACTTGCTAGTAAGACGGCTCGAAGGCAGTCATGGGAAGCCCAATAGTGCTCAAGAAGAAAGTCATGATTCACTATATCAAACACAGTCGACTTGACCTACCTTTTCAGGACTTCTGATGATCTAGTAGGATCATCAGAAGTCCTGAATTAGCTGCCATCAAACATTGTTACTCTGAGAAGAGCTGTTTCAGTGCAGAATAGTGAGGCAGAGTTTCCAGACCAGGTTTTATTTTAGAGATGGTTATGAGTGAAGCATTCCTGAAGATGAGTAGCCTCTGTTTTTTCACAGCACATTTAATAAAAAGGGCTTTGAGATTGATCTAAAGTGAAGGTTACTTGAATAGAAGCTGGATAAGTGGAAGGTAGCTATATTCCCAGCCAATCAGCTCCTCTACTTTTCAGACAATGCATCCCCAAGACCTTGTCATCACTCCCACATTAAAAGCATAGAACCTATGTATTATTTTAGATAATTATCTCTCATTTTCTCTCACAGCTTGCCCTCTTAGAACATCAAGCACAGCCGACTTGACCTACCTTTTTAAAGATTCTAAAGAGATTTTAAAGACATCGATTAAAGCTGTGTCTTTAAGCTGTGACTAAAGACCGAATGAGAACTTAGGATAACAACTTATAGAAAACTACTAACAACTAACACAACATGACTTCCATGTGTGATCTGACTGGGTCCTGGTGGAATGTTATCTTCAACTCCGATGGAATCTCATTCTGCTAAGAGCTCTTAAATATGCATTTTAAGTATGCGTTTACTAGTGTAAGGGATGTGTAATCTACAAAGCACCCATATATATCACTCTAGATAAGAGTGTCTGCTATAAATGTAAATATCAATAGGTTCCAACAAGAACACTTATGGACAACTAATTTTACAACTACAATGTTGTTAGCAAATTATTCAAAGCACATTTTTACAAATTTCATAATGATGGCCTCTACATCTTTCCAGGTGAGACTAGTAAATGGAACAAAGACTAAGAATTCACTGTTGGTACATCTGAAGTTGGCTCATGAGGAGAGGAGGAGCTGGGAACCCGATCCCGAACACTTACCTCTGATCTACAAGCTTATCTCCTATAACCTCCATAAAATAAGACACCTGTGGCACCAGAAGCTGATGTGAACAACCTTATGGATGATCTTGAGTAAACTTTTGAGAGATAGTGATCTTGATCTTGATCTTTTGGTGTTCACAATAAGCCATTTAATGGACCGCAAGACCAGAGTGAGTGTCTGTTGGGAAGAAGTGTCCAGCTGTTTTCAGTTTTAACAATTCAGGTGCAAGTTTTTATAGCAGGTGCAGAAATATTAAACAAACAGCACTAAGATGTATTATAGAACTCCAATGATTCAGCTACCTGATGAAGCAGGACAGGAAATACTTTGGAGATCAATTGAAAAGGTCAGCACTTGCTAAATCATGAAGGCACAAGACACTTGGGTTTGGGAAGAAACATTGGATTAATAAGTCTATGGTGACCAACTAATGACTGGACATCCAACAATCATAGATCTACAGATTAACTAGGGCAGAGTCAGTACAAACAAGATCAAGGGGTTTGTCTTCAAGTGAGAGTAGCAATGTCAGTGCTCAGAAACTCAGTGGCAAAGTGAAAGCATAGATTATTAATGACAGTGTTCTTTATGTATAAAGACTAAAAAGAAGCTTGGCATGGAATTGCTATTGTTAACCAGACTGTTCTAAAGGACATGCCCAGCTTTTCCACCACAAAAACATTATATTTGGAACTTTCATTTGGTGCAGCTGGTGACCTAGTGGTTAGGGAGTCGCCCCTTCAACCAGCAGTTCGTGGGTTCAAATCCCAGGACTGCTAGTGGCACCACTGAGGTATGCTTGAACAAGGTACCATTTCCACACACTGCTCCACTGGCGGCAGCTTCACTTGGTGAACGGGTTAAATACAGAGGAATAAACTGTTCACATTGTGCGCTGTGGTGTGTTCACACATGAATATAAGGGGACACTTTACATTACAGTGATAACCATGCCATAAACACATCAAGGCAGATGTCAGATGACAGTTTATGACCAAGAACATAAGTGTTGTTACTATTCCCAGTAATTGTCATGACAAATACTATGTTTGATGTCATGACAGCACATGCTAATCAGTCATCATCCATCTGGTAGCAGCAGAATCTGATAATGGTAACATGATACTGATCATGGACATAATCTCTCATGACAACTCACAGCATCATTTAACTTCTGCCATGACATGTTTATGGCATGCTTGTGTCAGCTTTACGTAGCAAGTAACATGTTAAAGATTTTTCTTCCGTGTACACATCCGAGATCAGAACTGAACATGACAGTTCACAGAATGCTTCTGCTCCAAGTCACTTTTTGTGTTATTCATATATAGCGATAGCTTGGAGCTGTAGTTTTAGTACAAGATGATGTATGATTTAAGTCTGGATGGGCTCTTTAAATGATATACGCTTCTGACATTTAATCATTCTGTAATTTTGTTTGATATACTTTTATTTCTCACTCAAAGCCCCATCTAAGAATACTCATACGCAGTGCTGGTGGACAGCACACTGTAGTTTCTCTCATGACTGGAGATACAGTTTTAAATCAGTGTAGTCCTCAAAGAAGAAATAACACAGACCATGTTGTTCCTTTTTTCAATTTTCCAACACAAACAATTAAAAACACTAGAGAAGAACAGCACTTCATTTCTGACAGTCTTCCGTCTTCAGAGCTTTTGGTTTTGTTTCACTTTCACCTTGTTCTTCTGCTTTAGAACTTTGCCATTCAGGAAAAATAAGGATCTTCAGCATCTCAATCCTCTCTTGGTCAGTAGATATGTCAAACTCTTGTACTGGCACCTACAATAAAAAGAGGAACAACAAACAACAAAGATGTTTTTTCATACCGCTGATCAGCCTGAAGTTTATTCTTTGTTGCAGCGAGGCTGATAAAACAAACAAGTAACAGGAAGCAAAAAGTTTAGGTCAGAATTATTAGCCCCCCTAAAAAAATCACACAAAATACTTAATATTTCATGGAAATGACCATAACAAAAACTTAATGCTTATATTGCTTCCAAAAGAACAAAGACAAAATCTCCACAAAGTCTGGTTAAGAAATTTTTCTGATGTCCTGAAGTTTAACAAGAAAAATGAAAAGGCCAAAATTATTAGCCCCTGTGTTTTTTTTTCTCTTTCAAGACAAACCAGACTATTCAATTAGCTTCAAAACCACACCTGAACATTCAATTAACTTTCACACCACACCTGAGTAATCAGCAATGACCTTTACATAAGGAACTCTGGTAAACAGGGCCAGTGGCACTTGGACAACTCCAACACTTTTGGTAAGAGGCAATTTCATCATGCCAGAAAATAAAGAAATTAGTCTGGACCTTAGAGAGAGGATAGTAGATGCTCATCATGAGAGTGAAGGCTACACTGCCGTTTCCAAACCTTTCACAGTGTCTAGAATAGCGGTACAATGCATCGTTGCAAAGCACCAGGAGACAAAATCTGTTGCAAACAAACCTGGGCGTGGCCGAAAGCGCAAAATTTAAAAAACTTGTCAACAAGATCTCCGCCAATGTGATTGTTGCTGAACTAGCTTCTTCTGGAGTTGGTATGTCAAGTAAGACAGTTGTGAGAGCTCTTCATCGTGGAGGACTTTGAGGTCACCGTTCAAGAAAAACTCCTTTGCTGAAACAATGCCACATCAAGGCCCGACTAAAGTTTGCCCATGAACATTTGAAACATGGTAATGAGTTTTGGAAGTCTGTTCTTTGGTCTGATGAGAATAAACTCGAGCTGTTTGAGCACAGGGATGTTGCTTTTGTTTGGAGAAGGAAGGGAGAGTCCTTCAAACCTAAAAACACAGTTCCCACTGTTAAGCATGGTGGAGGGAGCATCATGTTGTGGGGCTGTTATGCTGCCTCAGGCACTGGGAACCTTGTTCGTGTTCATGGGGTCATGAAAAAAGAGCAGTATGTTGACACTTTGAAGAATAATTTAAAGAAATCTGCAGCAAGTCTCACTTTAGGTCACTGCTGGGTCTTTTAGCAAGATAATGACCCAAAGCATACCTCCAAGTTGGCCAAAAACTTTTTAAAGGGCAGCAAAATCAGGGCGCTGGAGCAGCCCTCGAAGAGCCCAGATCTCAATCCCATTGAGAATCCGTGGCGGGTGCTGAAGGTCAATGTCCATGCTCGAAAACCTTTCAATCTGGATGAGTTGGAACAATTTGCCATGGAAGAGTGGGCTCGTATACCTCAAGAGACATGTGCCAACCTAGTTAAGAACTACAGAGAGAGGTTGTTGTCAGTTGTAAGACAGAGAGGCCACACAATTTACCATTAAATGTCAGGGGGGCCTAGTAATTTTGTCCTTGTCATTTTTCAGTTTTCTTGTTAAACTTCAGCACATCAGTAAAATTTCTTAATCAAACTTTGTGAAGATTTTTGTCTTTATTCTTTTGGAAGCAATACAAGTATTTGTTATGGTCATTTCCATGAAATATTAAGGATTTTGCATTACTACTTTAGGCTAATAATTCTGACCTTAACTGTAGGTAAAGGAAATCTGGTATGTGGGAAGTGTATGTAGTGATGACACTGAGCAGTGAAGATGACAGTGAAAACAGGAAGATGACACTTACTTTGAATGAATTCACATATACAATCAGACTATGTGTGTAGGCAGACTGCTTTTCAAGGTAGATATCGGATCTTTCTGTTCACCTTCATTCTTATTTCTCTCACTCGACGCTTCATCTTCTGAAGACATTAGTCATGCCATCTGTGGCTTTACTTAGAATATAATCTAAATAGCACTGGATTATGTGTTGTCTATGAGGGATTTAGCTGTCATTGTCCTTTTTTTTTTAATAAATGTCATCAAACAAAGAAAAATGAGACAAGATGTTGTTTTGGGAGAAAGGTTGAATGCAGTGTGAAAAAGGGGGAGGGTGGGGGGTTTTCCAAATAAACAAAAAAAGTCTGTAGGGGTGTTACACTACATAGAAATATCCCAATATTTTGATGCACTGTAACATCCCTACAGAATTACAAATCTGGAATTCCCTCCCTTTTCAGCCTGCATTGACATATTTGCATATTTGCATATTTGCATTGCGATATCACAATATTTCAATGCAGTGTGAAAAGGGGGGATTCCAGATGTAAGCCTGTAGGATATTACACTGCGTTTAAATATTGAGATGTCCCCAAGCGAAAACGTGACAGTGAGCATTGTAGACATGAGGCAATACTTGAATTACGATATTTAGTGAAATATCATAGTGTTTATAGTGTTCAATCAGAACCAATCAACAGCCCAGCAGGACATTCATGTTGT
>JBBJLS010071041.1:0-11399 GCA_037577275.1 Bryconaethiops microstoma | reverse complement strand
CCCCACACACTGCTCCCTCACACACTGCTCCCTCACACACTGCTCCCCCACACACTGCTCCCTCACACACTGCTCCCTCACACACTGCTCCCTCACACACTGCTCCCTTACACACTGTTCCCCCACACACTGCTCCCCCACACACTGCTCCCTCACACACTGCTCCCTCACACACTGCTCCCCGGGTGCTGCATTGCTGGCTGTCTTCACTTAGTGAATGGGTTAAATGGGTTAAATACAGAGAGAGAATTTCACACTGTTCACACACTGTGTCTGTGGTGTTCTGTGTTCATGTGTGACTATAAGATTATATTTTAAAGGTTGATGCAGATTCATTCGTTTTCCTCTCAGACATGGTATGAAGGTGTTTGGTGCGAATGAGGTCTATCGCTTCATGGTGTCAGTGGACAGAGATGGAGATTTTCAAACCATTTCCCTCGAGTTCAACACTCAGCGGCTGCTTTACCTTGAGTGGAGAAAAAGGAAGATTTCAATTCGTCATCTTTTGCTGTCTTACCTGTCCAGGGACAAAAGGTTTGCATTTTTAACAGTGTAATAATTACAAGATTATTGTTGCTGTTGTTGTTGTTAATACTAATGTTTGTAATATTACTCAAATGCCTACTGTAATAGAATGTATCTCTTTCCACAGGATTGCTTACCAAGCTTGGAATGTAACAGCAGTAGAAAACCAAAGAGTTCAGATTGTTCTGGAGAAGATTTTGTTGTAGCAAGACAGAAGTTGTGTGACATGTTGTTCAATGTTTCTGTTTTTATTAGAGAAGTCTGCCTGACTCTAAACTGAAGGGCCAGAACTAAACTGATGTTAGACTTCCATTAGTAGTTTTGGGATGACACACGGTGGTTCTTCTGGGCGTAGGTTTGTGCCTTTTCTGCTCCATAAACATCCAGTTGCATAAAACCACTGCAAATGGTGCAGACACTAGACTGTGGAGTGTTGTGGCCCTTCATAAAGACCAGGAATAATTACTGATACACCCTACTGATGTAGTTTATTTGTGCTACACATAAGGCAACTCCTTTATGTTCCAATAAAATGTTTGTTTCCCAGTAATGGTCAGGTGATAATTCATTTATATACAAGGAATATCACATTTTGGGGGGGGGGGGGGTGTTGGGGGGGGGTCGTTAATCATAACTGTAATATATAAGATGAAGAATTACAAATGAGTTCAGAACCTCTCAATAATAAACTCAGAGACATCTTGTCATGTTATGAATTCTTCTTCTTATTATTATTATTATTAACAGATATAATAGAACCTCTCAAACATAAGCTCTGATTAGTGAATGACTAGTTCTACTTATTATTATTATTATTATTATTATTATTATTATTATTATTAATATTATTTTTAGGACGATTAACAACAGCAATTATAATAGAACCTCTCAGTAATAAGCTAAGAGACTGAATTAATGAATTAAGTAGTTGGTAGTAGTAGAAATAGTGGTAGTGGTAATATTATGGTAATTACAACAACGATACTAAAGCATTATATAAAATAGTAAAATGATCATTATAAGAATAAGAGGAGAAGAAGAAGAAGAAGAAGAAGAAGAAGAAGAAGGATCAACTAACTAGAACTAATAATTTATTCATAACATGGCAAGATGACTAAGCTTATTAGTATTAGTAGTAATACTAATAGTACTTTGATCATTACAACAGCAATGATAATAAAGCTCTATATAAAATAATAATAATAATAATAATAATTATTATTATTATTATTATTATTATTATTAAAATTACACTAAACAAGCAAACAAATAATTATTTATTTATACAAACAAACAAATAAATGTATTTACTTGGCTAGTTAGTCAGAGATCACCGGAACGGTATAGCGGAACCCTCTGTACTATCCGACCACACTATCAGGACGGACCGTGTTGTGGTCCTGCTGCGGTAAAGCTCCGCCAGTTTTTATTTGTTTCATTTCTAAAATTCTTAAAAATTCTGCATACTGCCCTAATGAAACCCTTCTCTGTGGTGGCTTTTACATGTGACTCGGGCGCCTGAAGAGGTTGTATTAGCGTAAATCCCGAGTGTTTGTGTAGTCCAGTTTTCTGTTGTTTATTTCTGGATCTGAAAGGAGAGCTGTCCTGACCTCAGGTCAGTACTCCAGTCTGTAGTGAGGGCTGTACTCCGGTCAGTACTCCAGTCTGTAGTGAGGGCTGTACTCCGGTCAGTACTCCAGTCTGTAGTGAGGGCTGTACTCAGGTCAGTACTGAGGTCTGAGAGGAGAGATGCCCTGATCTCAGGTCTGTACTGCCTCTGGTCTCTACTGAAATCTGTACTCAGGTCTGTACTGAGGTATGACCTCAGGTCTGTACTGATTGTAAACAGGCAGTGGGCGATTCTCTCTGTATCTTTAAGAAAGAGAGAGGGAGTTAGATGAGTGAGAGGAGGTCCAGTGGTCCAGACCGGGACTGGAGCAGCCCTCAGTACCGGGCCCGCCTGGACCAGCTCTTCTTCAGCAAGCAGGACTACATCCAGCCCGGCAGCCCGGAGCATGGGGACTTCTGGACCTTCTTCCAGCGCTTCCAACGCTTCAGGACCAAGAGAGAGGTGTCAGGAGCAGGGAACAGTAGAGGAAAGGAGGTCCAGCCCAGGAGGAAGCCTGGAGAAGGTTCGGTGGAACTCGGGCTCCCCCAGGAATATGACGCCCGGTATAAGATCAACTTGTCCGTGAGCTGCAGGGCTGTGGGGGAGAGCTCCGGGAGCTCAGGTCCGAGCCGGGAGGAGATTGCAGAGTGCCGCCTGGCTCTGCTGCACTTTCTGGACTTCAGTCAGAAACAGAGCTTCAGCAAACTGGTGAAGCTGAGACGGGAGCAGAAGAACCTCCCCATCTACCAGTACCGGGACAGGATCGTGCAGCTAGTGAGGAGACACCCAGTGGTGGTGGTGGCAGGAGACACAGGCTGTGGGAAGTCCACCCAGGTTCCCCAGTATCTGCTGTCGTCTGGCTTCAGCAACATAGCCTGCACTCAGCCCCGCCGCATCGCCTGCATCTCCCTGGCCAAAAGAGTAAGCTTCGAGAGCCTCAACCAGTACGGATCCAAGGTAGGAGAGCCTCCTCACACTTCTGATGATAATGAGTGGTTAAATAAAGTAAAGTAAAGGCCCTTATGGTCACACATGAACACACCGCAGCACACAGTGTGAACATTTTTCTCTGGGTTCATTGACCGAGTGAAGCAATGGGCAGCTACAAATGGGGCATCTGGAGAACAGTGATTGGGGGAGCAGTGTGTGTGGACAGTACTGTGCTCAAGGGTACCTCAGTGGTGCCACTAACAGTCCTGGGATTCAAACCCACAACCTTCTGATCACAGGGACAACGCCCTAACCACTGGCCCAAATTGTCACTCAGATAGTTTTGCTATCATGAAACAACTCACAGTGAGCTATTTTTGAAATCTTCCACATATACCTTTGGATGGAGGCTCTTGCTTCACATCATGTGTAGAAAACAAAAAAAGATGTCAGAGATTTACTTCATATGCACTTGGCCAAAAGAATAGAAAACACTCTTTCACCTAAACTCATTTTTCTTATAGCACCACTGGGTTCAACCCGAGGGCTATGATAATTAAAGTGGCCCCATTTTGTCACATGTAAACACACCATTCACCAAGTAAAGCAGTGAGCAGCCAGGAAGACAACGCCCAGGCAACAGTGTGTGGGGACGATATCTTGCTCAAGGGAACCTCAGTGATGCCACTAACAGTTCTGGGATTCAAACCTAAGACCTTTTGATCACATGGGCAACTCCCTAACCACCAGGCCACCAGCTGCCACAAATTGTCACCCAGTAGAATTCACTGTATCTGTAGTGATTTCCCAGCTTTTGCTGTCATTTTTTAATTGACTTACCACAGGAATGAACTTCAGTGCTGTATAACTAACAACATGCTCTAGTCAGTTTCATAACGTAAAGTAATTAATGGCAGCAGACCTGATGGTTGCACACAACTCACAGTGAGCTGTTTTTGAAATCCTCCTCGTTTGCCGTTGGGAGGATGCACTCACCTCACATCATGTGAAGAATATTTGTAGATGGAGGTTAAACTTTCACACAAACTTTTTTTTCCCAATTGTACTGCAGGATACAACCTGGGGACTATTGTAATTACCGCAATGACATTCATTGTGGATCACAATCAGGAAGTTCTTGAGGCCATAGCGTTATGTAATCTTTTGCTTTGTGTGTTTTCCCTTCAGGTTGGCTATCAGATCCGCTTTGAAACCAGTCGCACACCAACTACCAAACTGCTGTTCCTGACTGAGGGTCTGCTTCTCAGGCAGATCCAGCAAGACCCGTTGCTGTCTCAGTATCAGGTGGTGATTGTCGACGAGGTTCATGAGAGACACCTACACTGTGACTATCTCCTGGGTGTTCTGCGCTCACTGCTCGCTCTGCGGCCAGACGTGCGCTTGGTTCTCATGTCTGCCACCATCAACATCAAGCTCTTTTCCAGCTACTTCAATAATGCACCTGTTCTGCAAGTTCCAGGCAGACTCTTCCCTATTCAGGTGAAGCATTATGATGAGGGGTTTACAGTGAGAACAGTCTTTGAGATTAAAGAGAAAAGACTGTTTACGTTGACAACACAATGTACTGTTGACACTGCTGTGCTGGATTTATCTGAATTCCTGAATATGATTTTTATATGAAATATTCTATGGATAAAGAATTTATCTGAACCAATTTTAGGTATTTCTCAACTTGTTAAGAGCATTTGAAAACCTGAATTTATTTGTTTAGGTAATATACCAGCCCATTCCTTCAGAGGAGCAGGTGTCCAAATCAGAGAAGCTGAACCCACGGCCGTACCTGCGCGTGCTTCAGGGCATTGACCAGCGTTACTCAGCTGAAGAGCGGGGTGACTTGCTTCTGTTCCTCAGTGGGGTAGCTGAGATTTCCACAGTCATGGAGGCTTGTCAGACTTACGCTGCACACACGAATCGCTGGATCATACTGCCCCTGCACAGCACACTGTCACTGGCCCAGCAAGATAAGGTAGAACACTGTCGGCATCTCACTTAGCAATTTCCAAACAACAAACAGGACTAGAGCTTTGCATTCTCTTAAATATGTACAGAATCATTTATAAATAGTTATTTTAAACTATTGAATTGTTGTTTTACTTTTATTGGGGGTTATTTTTATTGGGTTTTTTTTTTGCTGTTATTAATGTTTCATTCAGGTTTTATTAATGTTTAATTCAACATTTACAAAGAAAAACTTCAGATGAAAAAGTAATATATAAACAGCAAGTTACTTTAAGGTTGAGATTTATTTAATTCTCTTGCCTTAAACGAAAGTAAAATTTTTCCTGTATTTTGAACAAATGAATTAATTTTGAATAATTAACGAATTGTCATATATATTTCACAGATAACTGTACTTCTGTGGCAGTTGTGCATTAGTAGTAGTGTTTAGTGTACACATGTAGTATTTGTAAGTGTGAGCTGTGCATCATTTACGTTACTGATTGTTTATGTATATGATCTTTGACTTTAAGGTGTTTGACATTTCACCCCCGGGAGTGAGAAAGTGCATCATTTCCACCAACATAGCTGAGACCTCGGTGACCATTGACGGGGTACGCTTTGTGGTCGACTCAGGTACAGTAACTTCTGACCAAGTCTTGCCAGTGGTATTCGGACCAACTTTTGCAAAAATAAACTCCTCTCTTAGTTTTGGTTATTTACCAAAAGTCTTTAAACTAGCAGTTATTAAGCCTCTGTTAAAGAAACAAGCTCTCAAATTTCCGACCTGTTTCTAATCTATTGTTTCTGTCTAAGATTTTGGAGGAAGTTGTGGCCCTATAGTTATGTTCGTTACTACATAAGAACCGTATTTGAAAATTCCAATCTAGGTTCCAGCCTCATCCCAGCACAGAATCAGCCCTAGTAAAGACAGTAAATGATCTTTTACTGTCCTCCCCTATTTTTAAAATCTTTTAAAATCCTTCCCTATTTTCTTTTGTCTTTACAAAATTTTACTTTACTGTCTAAATTTGAACTTCTTATCCACTCACCATTATGCAAACTGTAGGTAAAGTAAAGGAGATGAGTTTTGACCCGAAGGCGAAGATGCAGAGGCTGCAGGAGTTCTGGATCAGCCGTGCTAGCTCTGAGCAGAGGAAGGGCCGTGCAGGACGAACTGGGCCAGGAGTCTGCTACCGGCTGTACGCTGAGTCAGACTATGACGCCTTTGCCCCATACCCTGTTCCTGAGATCCACAGAGTGTCTCTAGACTCATTAGTCCTTCAGGTATGATTTCTTTCCTCCCTGTTCTCATAGCTTAACAAGAAGAAAGTATTTACACTTTACATTAAGCCTGCACTTTCACTTTCACTTTCACTTTCACTTCACTTTCACTTCACTGCACAACTGTAATGACATTGTGATTGTACTGCAGTTATGATATAACTTGCTCTTTTTTAAAAACACATCATGACTTTAAGGAGTCAGTAATGTTATGTGGTTAAATTACAAAGGCTGGCAAATTGATTTCCGTTCGTTTGACTGAGACTAAACTGGCATATCTACAGATTGATCTTGATGCTTAGGCCACATGTTAACCTATTCAGTGACTGGTTAGAGTGCTTATTTGTGTATTGAACCCTATAGGAAGTATCGCAAAGTTCAGTTGTGTGATGACAATTAACAAACATATTTTGCAGCCCTATTTGTTATTCGATGCTATTTTTAACAAAATCCATGCATTGAAAGTACTTTATTTTTACATCTCGTTAAAAATGAGATATTTTTGACATTATGTTCGTTTTTCTGCAGATGAAGAGCATGAGCCTGGGAGATCCTCTTTCCTTTCACTTCATAGACCCCCCTCCAGCTTCAAGCATTCAGACAGCTGTGACATACCTGAAGGAACAGGGGGCTCTAGATGTCCGTGGAGAGCTCACGCCCATCGGAAGGCTGTTGGCCCAGCTGCCTGTGGACGTGGTTGTTGGTGAGTCACCAAAGTAGGAAAACATTTTTTGGGGGGATTAGCGAATTCTTATAGAACGTGAACCCATTTTAAACTGGTGAATTGTACAGTAAATGATAATATAGACATTTTAGTTTAAAGGCATTTTAATAAATTACGTGGTTAAGCAGTCAGATGTTTTAGGGCTAAAAGTATTTCATGTGTTAAAAAATTAAGTTCTTTCCATTTTTGTGTGCGGAGTTATTGCTGTATTTGTGTGTGTGTTTAGGTAAAATGCTTGTGCTGGGTTCCCTGTTCAACCTGGTGGAGCCAGTGTTAACTGTCGCTTCAGCACTCAGCGTTCAGTCGCCGTTTCTGCGCAGTGCTCAACACAACCCGGACTGCGCCACTGCACGCCAACCCCTGAACAGTGACCTGGGAGACGCGTTCACCTTGCTCAACACCTTTAATGCATGGGTGCAGGTCAGCCAGCCGTGAGCAGCACACTCTGGTGTATGCTGGCATGAAAATATTTGAATTTTCCAAAATTCATTTGTCGAAATGTAAAACAAAAAAAAATTCATTCAGAGTCGTTGGATGTAAACTGGTTCATTGTAGAGAGGTTTAGTGACTTTGTTTACTATATAATGGGGATTAGAAACTGGGGCCAAATTGTAAATTAATTACAATCCAAAATGAACCTAGATGTGTCTTCTGTCTTATACATGTATTGGCGATGAGGGTGAAATAGCAGTATAACGGCAAACAAGTTGTTTTGCTTATAATTTTGCTCTTCAACACCCTTGCATGTACTCCTTTGTCAAAAGTGGATTCAAAAGAGTGGACATTTTAGGCCAAAACCTTCAGAATCATAAAGCAATGTCTCAGATATCAGGCCTCATAACCACTTTCCTGCAAACTAGATTCCTGCACAGTTTACTGGTGTTCTTGCTCAAACACACCTGATTCAGCCCCTAAGCTGACAACCAGGTTTATGTATTGATCCTGGAGGAAATTGCTTATGTCACGACTGCACAGACACACAGAGACAAGAACAATATAAAATATAAAGTCTATGTTATGCTATATACACAAATGCTGGGGCAAAATACTTAAAGTTAGGTGATCTACTGATAATGCAAATGGTGAGTAAGAGCCTGTTATTGCTGTAACAGAAATCAGTAGCATGCAGTAATACTGACATAAGTAGTGATATTTCACATGATAAGACTATTGCACATGGTTGTACTATTGTAGGATAGTTGTAGTCAAGCTGAGAAATACGTGTGTTGGACCAAGATATAAGGAAATAATTTTCTTTCAGGTAGCTTCAAAAGGCATTAAACTCTTTGGAAGTCTGTCCAAAGTGTCCTCACTATTGTGAATTAAGACTTACTTTCTCTAGAATTATGCACTTTACGGAGAACAACTTTGGTTAATGATTTACTAAAAAGAAAAGAAAAATCAGTTGAATTCACCTTTAAGACTGAGATCTGTAATTACATTAGTTCGGTAAATCTGATGGGATGGGAGCATAGTGTGGCCTAGTGTGAGCATAATGGGGCAGTTGGATGGCCTAGTGGTTAGGGCGGTAGCCCAGCAATCAGAGGATTGGGGTTCAAATCCCAACTGCTAGTGCCCGGGCGCCTCATTGGCGGCAGCCCACTGCTTCACTTGGTGAATGGGTTAAATGCAGAGAAATAATTTCCTCCGGGATAAATAAAGTATCCAAAAAAATAAAAAGTCCAAAGAACAGCAGCTGAACCATATTCAGGTCTGTTAATGTTTGTTCAAAGTGTTTTTCATCAGATGTATTGTTTTTTTGGGTTTTTTTGTCTATTTATATTAATATTTTATTATATATTTGTCCTCTGTAGGTGAAAGGGGAGAGAGGAAGCGGCTCCAGGAAATGGTGCAAAAGAAGAGGACTAGAAGAACAGCGGCTGTATGAGATGGTCAATCTAAGGCGACAGTTTAAGGTGAAATATGTGTAGAGAAATAATGCAAATGTAGGTGGAGAGAAGTATGTTTGTGAAAAAACATCTTGAATTGTAGGGCAGACAAAACGATCCTGTCTAGGGCTAACGTGATAAATTCTCAACACTGTTTTCCTGCAGCAGTGCTCTCTCATTACAGTAACCAGCCTTCATTACACAAATGTCATGCAACCATTGAGAATTCCTATGGCCTCTGTCCATAGGCTGATAATTGCTGAAGAACATTTGCAAAGGTGTTATTTTTCAGTACTTTGCAAAAAGTTGTCAGTGGTTTTAGGGAAGGCCATCAGTGCATAACCAGAAAAATATGAAGACTTGGCAGTGTGCAGCACTTGAAACTTCTGTATTGTGGACATTTCCAACAAAGCAGATGAAGAAACACGAAAAAACAGAACCTCTGTCTTTACTCTCCATCTTCATTACTCTAGTACAGGGGTGTGGAACTCCGGTCCTGGAGGGTCGTGGTCCAGCACGTTTTAGTTTCTGCTCAGAAACACCTGGTTCACCTCACCAGTTAATTGTCAGGTTTAGTGAATGTGTTTGAGGAGGAGAACCATCAAACTGTGCTGGACACCGGACCTCCGGGACCAGAGTTTGACACCCCTGGTTTAGTTCAATCTTTAATCCAGAGAACAGGCTTCAAACCGAGGTTTACTCAAACGACTCATCAGATGAGGAGAACCTACCCCGGCTGTCTAGACACTTTAGATTTGAATAATCCAGTCTCGCCGTTGTGAAGATGAAGACAGTTACCACAGTTACACTGGTGCAGTAAGGTAATTAAGACATTAAAGATAAGGGAGATCATTCCGAGTCATGTTGGATATTTGACTTCCTTCTGTGTTTACCAGTTAATGAAAACACATCATCGGAAGTGAAGCTTCGTAGTCTTGAAACTAGAAAATCTCTCTCTAGAGAGTGGTGTACAGGTGTAGTATGCAAGTTGCAATGTTTAACAGATATAGCAATGGTTATATATTTTTTTTATTTTAACCAGAATTTCCAAACAAATGCTAAAGGTACGCTGTACCCTCGGTGTAGGAGCTGTTAAGGAGCCATGGGCTGCTAGAGAAAGAGGAACATCCTGCTCCATCAGTGCAGAACCGGGCGCAGCGCAGGGAGAGGCTGACCGAGCGGCAGAGGCTGTACCAAATGAAAAGAGAGCTCGATCTGCAGGAAGGCAGCCGCAGAAAAGTGCTCCGTCTTGAAGAAGGCCTGGAGGGAGACGCTTCCTCTGGCTCAGACGGCGAGGGAACGGCGTCTGGGAAGAAGAACAAAGACTCTGCAGGACAGAATATGGACATGCAGGTGATTTATGCTTGGAAAAACAGCACAAATGAGAACTGACGGCCAAAAATGATTCAGAAATGAAAAACATTTATATATTTAGATATTATGTCTAGATTTGAAGGAAACTAGGACTGAAGCCAGTACATAAGTCACATTAATTAAATTAAGCACTTTCATTTATTCATTTGCCGTGCTTACATTCTGCTCCTAATCCTCACAGGAAGTGAAGTTCAAATTGCGCCATAATGTGACCGAGCTTCAAGAAGCTGCGTATGTCAGCGCAGACCTGTCGTCTCAACAGCGGTCTTTGCTTAGGCTGGTGCTGTGCCAGGGCCTGTACCCACAGCTGGCACTGCCTGATGAACATAATGCCACTCGCAAAGACTCTGAGCAGGTATCAACGTCTGCAAATCGATAAACTCTAAACTGAGTTGTAAATGAACAGATTTATCTATAATATTCAGATTCATGTTCAAATGCGATATATATTAAACGACATTTACCCGACAGTGGCTGTTTGGAGTAGGATTAATAAGATCTATACTATGCACATTTCTGTTCAGAAATCAAAGGATTTGTAAACATATTTAAAAGTGGCCTGTTTGAAAATCAAGTCCTTGACATTGTCATACCTTTGGTCAAAGTGTTTCTTTGAAAAGTCTTTTTTTATCCCACACATTGCTTTGATTTTGATCGTTTGATTTTCTTTGTTTAGGTGTTTCACACGCGGAACAAGCAAGGAGTTGTGATTCACCCTACCAGTGTATTTGCCAGTGACCCAGAAGTGCTACATGTTCCTGAGTATGAATCCAGCGAGTTTGGTACACACTGCTCTTAAACAGTCCACATTTAGACCAACTCCAAGAGGGCTGTACTGTTGTAGTTCATCTCGCTTTCTTTCTCTCCCTCTCTCTCCCTCTCTCTCTCTCTCTCTCTCTCTCTCTCTCCCGCTCCCTCTCTCCCTCTCCCTCTCTCTCCCTCTCCCTCTCTCTCCCTCTCTCTCTCTCTCTCCCCCTCCCTCCCTCTCTCTCTCCCTCTCTCTCCCCCTCCCTCTCTCTCTCTCTCTCTCTCTCCCTCCCGCTCTCTCTCTCTCTCTCTCCCGCTCCCTCCCTCTCTCTCTCTCTCTCTCTCTCTCCCTCTCTCT
>JBBJLS010071040.1:0-11399 GCA_037577275.1 Bryconaethiops microstoma | reverse complement strand
TGCTTTTCGGATTTTGGATTATCGGCTTTTTGGACTTTTTGCTCTGGACACAGTTTTTCTCTTTTTGCCTAACGGACATATAACTCTTTTCAAAATAAACATTCTTCTGTAATTGGATCCTTTTCTCCGTATTCGTTACACTATTCAGAGAGCCTCTCCTCTCCTGATCCATCTTCTTTCCATTCATCACTATCCATCTTCTTTAACTACTCCCTACATAAAGATTTTAGCACTTAGAACTCCCTGCCAAAAGAGGCACATGCATCATTGGTTGAATTTTGCAGAACAGGACCTAGCTAGAATGACAGATTTGTTGCTGACCCATTTAACAACAGCCGCTTGTGGCTTATTATCAACCCTACTTTCTGGAGCACCATCATCATCAAGGGTACATCCATTTGCCCTGTTATTTCATATGGGTCCATTACCAATGTAATCTTGCAGAGTTTGGTGCAAGTCCAAGTTCTTTGACAGAAACCTGTGCAGTGCCAAATATGGTCTTTCCAGGATATGTCAGAAAATCATACATGATTCCAGACACACCAGTCCAAATAAAGATTTTGATTCACCACTGATGAGGTTTGCTTTGATAATCCAGACTTTGTTCCCTTGTAAGGGACCATAATTTTTGTTCTGGTTCTTAAACAGTACAACTATTGGCTTTTATTCACCTCTTCCTCCTCCTCTCCCTCTTCAGTACAACTATCCTCACTTGGTAACTTTATACTTTCATGCTGCCTCAAAATGATTTCCTCATCTTCGTCACTGAGATCTGAGGTCTACCTCTACTTGCCTTTCTGTTACCGTAATATGAGGAAAATATGCAAAAATATATGCGTGTACTGTCATAATGCACATACTTGTGCATTATAATATCTGTTTTTGCTGTGAATATCTTCCAGTTTGAAAAGAAGTTTGAATATTTCACATTGACTAACTTTCTACTCCTAATCTGGTACACAATCTCCACACTATAACAAGCACAGTTAGACAATTTCTTTTTATTCATCAGCATAAGACAATATATATAAATATTTCATGAATTTATATCATTGTTTTATAGAAAATAACTATAATAATTACATAATATTCTTTCCTCCTGTGGCGCAGAGTGTTCAAGCAGTTTGAGAACGACCCTACCTGAGCTCTGGAGCTTGGAGGGATTGGGAGGCAGAGGACGCTGACGTTTTTTTTTTTCTTCTTTTTTTACATTTTCTTCTTTTTTTTAAACTCCGGCAATTTGTTGATGGCCCCACGCACACTAAAGAGCACACTCTTGACCTGGTTATTGCTAACTGTGCTCCTGTCCACAAGCCTTTTGCATATGATTTGGGTGTGTCTGATCATAAGGCCATCTCGATGCAGTTACAATTTCAATTTTACACCGAACCCAAATGCCAAATCTGTTTCAGAAATTGGAAAAACATCAATCTAGAAACCATGACAGCTGATTTACAGCATTGTCTAAATGTTCCATCACTAAAGGACTCTTATAATACATCACGGTGGACTCTTATAATACAACATTGTGCAGTATTCTGGATCTTCATGACCCTGTTAAAACCAGAAATGTGACCTTTTCTCGATGAGCCCCCTGGTTTAACAGCGAGCTACGGAAAATTAAAAGAAGCCGGACAAGTTCTCAAGCATCGCTATGAGGCTTCAGGTCTCACTGTTCATAAACTGGCTTACCGTGAGCATAAGAAGGCTTACTCGAAATCCCTTAGAGAAGCACAGTCACAGTTTTATTCTAATGCTATCAAAAACAGTCCTGGTGATTGATGAAAACAAAGCAGTTGTTTTCATCAATCACCTTCTCAAACCACAAACCCCCTTGCATAAAGAAGCTACTGAAGAGCACTGTAATAATTTTATGACTTTTTTTTAACAAAAATTGACTCAATTCGCTCTTCTGCTCCACCTGCATTGACAACCTGTTTACGGTCTGAGTTCTCCAGGTCAGCAAGAGGTTGAAGACATTATCAGGAGGATGAAATCCTCCACCCGTGCTCTGGACCCCCTTCCCACAGCCCTGGAAAAAGCAAACATTTCTGCCATTAGCCCTCTGATCACCACGGTAATCAATCTTTCCCTCTGGGATGGCTGCATTCCACATGCTGTAAAAACTTCAATAATTAAAACCAATTGTCAAAAAACCCACTTTGGATCCAGAGATTTTTGCAAATTACAGACCCATTTCTAATCTTCAATTTCTTTCCAAAGTACAAGAAAAGGTCATTATTGCTCATCTCCTGGACCACAATAAATACAACAACCTGTTTGAAAAAAAAAAGTCTGGTTTCCGCTCTGTGCACAGCACTGAAACAGCATTGGTTAGAGTTATTAATGATCTACTGATGGCAGCTGATGCTGGTTCTCCTTGATCTGTCTGCAGCATTTGACACAGTCGACCATTGGTATATTTTTAAATCCGTTACGTCACACCATAGGTCTTGCTGATGCTGCTCTTTCTTGGTTCAAAACATATCTTACAGACAGAACAGAATACATTTCCATTGGAAATGCAAAGTCTTGGGAACACAAGGTGACCTTTGGAGTGCCCCAGGGGTCTGTACTCGGGGTCTATACTTTTCATTTTGTACATGCTCCCCCTTGGTGGTGTCATAAATCGTTATGGGCTATCGTTTCATTGCTACGCCGATAGACACACAACTCTATATGAAAACTGACAAACATCACTCTGCACTATCAACACCATCCCACAAATCGTTATTGACTGACTGTCTAGAAGAGATTAAGTCGTGGATGCAGCACAATTTTCTTGACTTAAACAGCTCCAAAACTTCAGTTAAACAGCTCCCCCCATCAGATCCGGTCATCCTCCATAACAAACATCATTATCTCTGGTGAAGACATTCCCCTCTCTTCATCGGTCACCAACCTGGGAGTGCAGTTTGATCCTCAATTCACATTTGAAACTCATATTAAATACCTTTGCAAAACCTCCTTTTACCATCTCAGGAATAGTGCCAGACTCTGTTCCACTCGGACACAGCCTGATGCAGAGAAGCTAATCCATGCTTTTGTCTCCACTAGACGGGACTACTGCAATGCACTACTTACTGGGATCCCTAACAAGAGTCTTCAGAGACTGCAGTATATTCAGAACTGCGCTGCTAGGATCCTAATGAGGGTGCGGAAATATTAACATATCACCCCCATTCTTTACTCACTGCATTAGCTCGCGGTCTCAGCGAGGATCAAATACAAGGGCTGCCTCCTCACTCAACAGTGCATCTATGGAAATGCTACCTCATACCTGAAAGAACTGCTCATCCCACAAACCTCAACTCTATCTCTCTGCTCTATGAACTCCAACCATCTTCTCCCACCTAGGACTAAGCTCAGTTCCATGGGGGATCGGGCCTTCTGTTCTACTGCCCCTCGCCTATGGAATGCCCTCCCTGACCATCTGCGGGCACCACAAACTACTCAGCATTTTAAAAAAGAACTTAAAACATTTATTTTTAGCAGAACATTTTTAGCAGAACTTAGTGGCTGCTTTCATCTTTTTATATCTGTGTTCTTATGATGCAAGTTTTATGTTAGTTTTCAATTTTATATAATTTATTCTACCATCTTTGAGATTTATTCTCTTGATTTTTATAACAATGCTTTTACTTTGTGGGACTTTGAGATTTGTCTTAAATGTGAAGTGCGGTATAAATAAAATTATATTTTAACATTAATAATATTATTATTATTATTATTATTATTATTATTATTATTATTATTATTATTATTATTATTATAATATAATTACTTACCAGCTGGTCATAGTGTCCCGCATTACTGGTAGACATGTTGATTTCTGATCATGCTGAATACATGTGAATACCGAACCAAGTCATCCGAAATAGATTCTAGTAACAGGCAAGACCTCTGATAAAGACAACTTGATTGGGTGTAAGCCTTCAATCGTGCCCCCCACAGGATGTTTGCATCTCCTGGTGCACATTGCCTTGTTAACAGTGTTGGGTGTAACGCGTTACTAAGTAAATTACTTTTCTATTAAATTACTTTTCCACCGAAAAATACAGTAACCGATTACTGTTCATTTTTAGGTATTTTAATTACAGTTACTTGCGTAAAATTGTAAAATAATTAAACTCGCTGAGTATCATTATTTAGTTTTATTAATTTATCTTCTAAAGGTAAAAGAAAACTGCCGCTTTAAAATCATTGTAGTGCAGGTGCACGTGATTTCGCGCCAGTTTTGCTGCATAGTCGTATTCTAAAGCGGAAGATGTCGGACTGGGCTGAAGTGAGTGACGGAATGGAAATATTCCATTTATTCCAGAATCTCTGTCTTTTAGGTACATATTAAACAAAATACCTGTGTGTGGCAAAAAAGCAGCACTGCCCGATCAAAAACTATTTTGACTTACTTAGACAAGTGTTATGCTGACATGGAAATGGAGTTTAAAGGGACATTCAAGAGTTTGGAATATATTTCCACGACTGCTGACATTTGGACCAGCCATAACAAAAGTTTTCTCGGAATGACGGCATATTGGATTGATCCTTCTACTTTTGTACGAGGACATGCAGCACTAGCATGTAAAAGAGTTCGAGGGAGACACACATATGATGTAATTGGCAATGAAATCGAGCAAGTACATTCGGCTTATGAACTTCTTAAGTTAAGCTTTTTTGTTATTCAGATATGTTGCAGAATAATATTTTTTTGTTATTCAGGAATTGTGTTTCTTACCTAAAGAAGGTTACATTTCTTACTAAAAAATTTTATTATTATAGAATTTTTTTTATAGAATGTAATAAAGATGATTCAGAAAACTAAAAGTCTAAACTATTTCAAGTTTGACTCATATGGTTTTTTTTTGTATTATTTATTATTTAAAGAGTTTAATTTCTATTGTTTGTCCACTCACAGTTTATAGGGTTTTTTTTAGAACTATTTAGTTAAATTACTTACTGAGTAATTAAGTTACTTTTCAGACAGTAATTAGATAAGTATTTTATATACAACATTGATTACGTAATTAGTAATTAATAATTGATTACTTTTTTAAAGTAACTTACCAAACACTGCTTGTTAAACATTGTTAAACAAGAGAAACAAGGAATGCTCCCTTTCCTTGTTTGTTTTTAAGCAAGGAAGGGTAATCAAGGGTAAAGAGATACCTAAGAAATGGTACCATGTGTATTTAAGGAATATAAATAGGTTTGAGGACTAAGATTCCAGTTGCAATTAAGCTGTTAGGAATGACTGAACACATTATTCAAAATCAAATCAAGGCATTAATTCGGATAAGGTCTATACCTTTACTGGAAAAAGGCCTAGACATTTGCAACACTTAGTCAATACATTGCTGGCAAAATTAAGAATTTGAATGGTTTGGTTTTGGTTTTTCAGGCCCACACTAGAAATGCACTGTATTAACACTTGTATTGAATATGTGTATGGAAAGGTCATTTTAAGATTTCAGTGTATAAGTGAATCAAAAGAAATTAGGATGCATTTTTGATTAGAAAAGGTAATTTCTACCCCTGCACACTAGAGAAGGAAATGTGAAATATGAATATGAAGAATGCTGTTGAAAATGTGTAGTTGATGGATCAAGTAGAAGTGTAGTGTACATTAACTGCCCCTTTTATGCATAAATTGTTAATATTTAAGGTCTATAAATGATGTTTATTGAGCGCAGTTCACAATGTTTGGACAAATATTTGTAATTGGGCAACATTAGTTAGCTCAGCTCATGCCTTGCTCAGAGAAATTTTGCTGAGTGAAACCATGCTTCCAGTTTGTCTGTGTTCCTGCATCAATTGTTATTGACATGCCCTACCCTTAAGCCGTGTCTTGCTCTATTCATATCTAGACCTACTGTAGACAACAGACACTTGTGTTTCACACAAACAGTGTGCACGCAAACATAAACGTATGTGTTTCATAACAAATCACATGCTGAAGCAAACGACCATTGATGTATGGATATTTTACAAATCTTATTAAAATGATTTAAAGGGCCTACACCAGAAGGGAAAATGTCAATAATGTTTCTTGTATTTAAACTTTAATTTAACAAGTCTCAAAAATTTACCATATACCCCCACCCCACCAACTTGTTTAAAATCCGAACATCTGTTTTTGAGAGGTCACAAAAAACAGTGCATTTACATACAGTAAGGAAAAACAAACTGACTTTTGGTATTTGGTATTTAATTTCAGTGCAAATGTGAACCTCACATGAACAAACATAATGTGTATTGAATCTATTTTTTATAAACATTTGAACAAAAAAGTTTGTATCGATTGCAGAGCCCCATATCACCAAACTTTGTACTTCACTATGAATGTGGTATTCTTGGGATCATTCTGTCTTTCTCCAAACTGGATTATCTAATCATTACCAACGAGATCTATTTAGTTCTGATCAGAGGACAGTTCTGATTTGACCAAGCACTTTTTAAATCCACATCTTCATGCTCTCGGTACTTTCCAGAGTATGGAGAACAGAAATGGAGATGACTGCTGCACAAATCACAAGTTACAGTATTGTTCTCTGGGTAACTGTTGTTACTACCAGTCTCAGTTTTTCCTGCAACTCTGTTAAAGTAACTGGTGGCTTCTCTCTTACCTTCCTTATCATTAGTCTCACAGGAAACTGTCCATTTGCAATTTATGAAACCAGTCGTACTCCAGGAATTTTTAAGGTCTTTGTTGACACGCCATCTGTTGGGTAATCACATTGTCCAAGAAGACTTTAGAAAGCTTTCACCATTACCATGATTGATACCTGTTTAGTGAAATCCTTACTAACCATATATTTTATAAGGACACTAATAGCATTTTGCGCAAGAACTTGATTGTGAGATGGGGCCTCCATGGATCAGACTAGTTTGTTACCATGCCTGATTTATTTATTTATTTTTTTTGCTGAGTGGCTGGGTGCATTATCCTGCTGGAAGAGGCCACTGCCGTTAGGGAGCACCATTGCCATGAAAGAGTGTACTTAAGCATGAATGCAGGCACCCAATGTTTCCCATCAAAACATTGCCCAGAGGATCACACTATCGCAACTGACTTGTGTTCTTCCTGGTGCTTTTTCAGTCATTTGTGCTACAGTAGCTCTGTGGGATTAGCCAGACTGGTTAGCCTTCACTCCCCATATGCATCACTGAGCCTTGGGCACCTATAATTAAGTTGCTGGTTCACTGTTTTTTTCCCTTTGTCTAGTCATCACAATTAGGCTCTAGTTAGAGTTGCTCAGATCCTAACACCCATCCATTTTTCCTGTTTTCAACACATCAACTTCAAGAACTAAGATTGTTCAGTTGCTGCCTATATATCTCATGCCTTGACAGGTGTCAGCTACACACACACACTTACAAACACACACAAATATAATAACAGAAAAAATAAATTATGAAATGTGGGATTTAGACCCTTTGACAGCGTAAATCCAAATTTCCTCCTCTTTCCTTTATGCCCAAAAGTCACCTCTCTTAGTGTTTCTTTTTTATCTGCCTGTTCATGTCTCAACTCTGTGTAAAATTTCCTTTTTTTTTTAAAGCCTTTAACACCTCTTTATATTAAAGCTTCCTTTTCTATTTTGCCCCAGCAGTGAACATGCTCACTTATCACCTTGGGTAGAGTGCTAAAAGATGTCTGACCTCTTTTATCTTGACTGGCAGCAGTGCTCAAGACTGGCCTCTTCAGGAAAAGGGAAAACATTTTTACGAGAAGGATTTTCATTTTTTATTTATTCTTCTTCCTTTTCTTTATATACAACACATGCATATAATAAAACATTCAAGGCAAATTACAAACCATACAAATTAACATTTTAAGAAGACGGTTTTGCTGTTGTCTTGCTGTACTACTTCAAAGGTGGTGCTGGGACAGTTTCAGCAGTCACAGCTTTCCTTTTGAAGTATCTATTTGAAGTACTTCTTTTGAACATTAATTTAAAGTATAACTGAATAATTCCTGCTCATTACAGTGATTTCTTTGTGTTGAATTATGGGTGATATTAACCCTTTAAGTACCACAGGAAAACATGGTTATATCTGATATATCCAAAATATCGGTACTCAACAAAACAATAACGACAAAACAAAACAATAACGCTTATTGACCTGAATTATGCTTTCTGAAATAAAAACAAAACACTCCCAGTGCAGCCAACAATAAAAACATGTGCATCTTTAATACAGCACATGAAACACAGCAGCTCACAGAAAGCTCTACATTGACATGCTGATTTGTTTCAGTGTGGATACACATGTGCCTCCTCTAGAGAGCCATCATCAAATTCTTAGACTGGATCATCATATTTAACGTTAATACACAGCAGAGATTAGTTTTCACACACATTCCCACATGAGCAAATGCTCACATGTGCACAAAGATGTGACCAGCTGTGATGCTGTCAGCCTGTTTCCAAGTTTTCACAAGTCTGTTCCCATTTGCACACTTTCCTTTGAAAGGATACGATGGAGCTGTACCATTATGAGATTATCATTAGCTCGCCTTGTAGTCTGCTGCAGATGAGCAACCAGTTCCTCATCTCAGCGAAAAAATGGGGCCATAGTACAAACCCTTATCTGAAAATGAAATGGTAATGGCTGCATCAGGCTAATTTTGGTCTTTTAGCTACCCATCTGCCATTGTTCAGGAAGCACTAGAAAGTATGTGTATGTGTTTGTCTGTCTGCATATAAGCCACGTATTAGCTACAATAGGATATTGGTGTTGTAAGTAAAAACAAAGCAAAACAAAAATTTAAGCATACCCTTCTACAATACTGCTACAACTACTACTACTAACACTGCTATTACTACCACTACTAATGCTACTATAGCAATTACTACTGTTCCTAATACTACTACTACTACTACTACCACTTGTACTATTGCAACTACTACTACTACTACACGGGAAAATATGTCTGATATATATCTGATATATCCAAAATATCGGTACTCTGACAAAACAAAACAATACCCTTCTACAATACTACTACTACTACCACTGCTATTACTATCAATACTACTACTATTGCAATTACTACTGTTACTCATACTACTACTACTACTACTACTGCAACTTCAATTACTACTACTACTACCACTACAACTACTACTACTACTACCACTACAACTACTACTATTATTGCAACTACTACTACTACTACTACTATTATTACTGCCACTACTACTACAACTATTACTGCAACTACAACTACTACTACTATTAATATTGTAACTACAATTACTACTACTATAGCAACTAATACTACTATTACTACTACTACTAACACTGCTATTACTACCACTACTACTATTACTATAGCAATTACTACTGTTCCTAATACTACTACAACTACTAATACTAATACTACCACTTCTACTATTGCAACTACTGCTACTACTACTACTACTACTACTACTAATAATAATAATAATCATGTTTACCTGAAAGATCTGCTTGAGGGAGAAGAGCGCCCTCCTCAGTTCTCGGCCTGTTGAGTTGTAGAGCTTCTCTGAAAGACAGAAGCAGGAGAGAAGAGGTTTTTAATTTCTTCTGTTGGAGCTGGTAGAGACCGCACACACCACTGTGTGGTAAAAACCACACACTCACCATTGGGTTCAACCCAGTAACATACATTAGAGTGTAATGTGTAATCCACTTCAGTTCAACTCAATTCACCTTTACTTGATATTATTTCAGTTCAGTTCAATTCACTTTAGTCCAGCTCAACTCAGTTCATCTCAGTTACACTCGGTTCAGTTAGACTGCTTTACTTCAGTTCACTTCATCTGTTCAAAATAATTCAGAATTTAATTCAGTTCAGTTCACTCCAGTCAAATTTAATTCAAGTAAATTTAGTCCACTTCAGTTTGGTTCATTTCAATTCAATTTAATTCAACTGAATTCAACTTGAGTTTAAATTATTCTGATTCGTCGCAGTTCAGTTCAGTTCAATTTCATTCAGGATAATTTCAGTCCAGTTCAGTTCAGTTTAGGATTATTTCAGTTCATTCCAGTTCAATTTCGTTTTAGGATTATTTCAGTTCAGTTCAGTTCAATTTTCTTTAGAATTATTTCAGTTCAGTTCACTTATTCTCAGTTCATCGTAGTTCAGTTCGGTTCAATTTCATTTAGGATTATTTCAGTTTAGTTCAATTTCATTTAGGATTATTTCAGTTCAGTTCAATTTCATTCAGGATTATTTCAGTTCAGTTCTATTCAATTTCATTCTGTCTCTCTGTCTCTCTCTCTCTACACAGAGAACAAACTTCACATTTCTGTTTTTGTCTTTTGTGACATCACAACATCCCGAAAAGACTCGAACCATCAATAATCCCTTCATCCCTCCATCCCTCCATCCCTTCATCCCATCCCTCCATCTATCCATCCTTTCATCCCTCCATCCCTTCATCGCATCCCTCCATCCCTTCATCCCATCCCTCCATCCCTCCATCCCTCCTTCTCTCCTCTTCATCGCCTCATCCCTCTATTTTTTCCTTCTCTCCACTCCATCCCCATCCCTCCATCCCTCCATTTCTCCTTCTCTCCACTCCATCCCCATCCCTCCATCCCTCCATCCATCCCTTCACTCCATCCTTCCATTTCTCCTTCTCTCCACTCGTCACTCCATTTCTCCTTCTCTCCACTCGTCACTCCATTTCTCCTTCTCTCCACTCCATCCCTCCGTTTCTTTCTCTCCACTCCATCCCCATCCCTTCATCCCTCCACCCCTTGTTCTCACCACTCCCTCCCCCATCCCTCCATCTCTCCACTCCATCCCTCCATTTCTCTACACCATCCCTTCACCCCTCCTTCTCTCCACTCCATCCCTCCATTTCTCTTTCTCTCCACTCCATCCCTCCGTTTCTTTCTCTCCACTCCATCCCCATCACTTCATCCCTCCATCCCTTGTTCTCACCACTCCCTCCCCATCCCTCCATCTCTCCACTCCATCCCTCCACTTCTCCACTCCATCTCTCTTTCTGTTTCTCAACATCCATCCGACTATTATTCCATCCCTTCATTTATCCATCCTTCTATTTTCTGTTTAACTGTCTCTGCTTCTGTTTAACTGTCTTTCTGTCTGTCCTTCTGTTTAACTGTCTTTCTGTCTGTCCTTCTGTGTAACTGTCTTTCTGTCTTTCTGACTGTCCTTCTGTTTAACTGTCTTTCTGTCTGAGTGTCCTCCTGTTTAACTGTCTTTCTGTCTGTCTGTCCTTCTGTTTAACTGTCTTTCTGTCTGACTGTCTGTTCTTCTGTTTAACTGTATTTCTGTCTGTCTCTCCTTCTGTTTAACTGTCTTTCTGTCTCTCCTTCTGTTTAACTGTCTTTCTGTCTGTCCCTCTGTTTAACTGTCTTATTGTCTGTCTGTCTGTCTATCC